>PVJC01010345.1:0-43921 GCA_004026665.1 Murina feae
ACATAGAAATCTACGAGGTCAAATATACAAATATATTAACAATGAACAATTAGACAATAAATTTTCAAAATGCCAATTGCATTGGCATCAAAATATGTATAATATTTAAGAATAAGTTTGACTAAAGATCTGCAAGACTATATTAAAAATTATAAAATATTCCTGAAGAAATATATATACATACAATTCATTAATATATATATATATATATATATATATATGTGTGTGTGTGTATAATTCATTAATTGAAAGATTCAATATTGTTAATATGTCGCTTCTTCTTCTCCCCAAATTGATCTACAGATACAACACAATCTCCATCAAAATATCAACAAACATTTTTTATAGAAATTGACAAGTTGATTCTAAAATGCAAAGGACTAGGGTGGAGTGAGAACTGGGAGGAGGGGGCAGTGGAGGGGAAGTGGGAGCACATCTGTGATACTCTTAACAATTAAGATTTTTAAAATAAAATAAAATATAGTGCAAAGGACTAGAGTTACCAAAATAATCTTTAAGAAGAAGAGCAAGATAGAGAACCCACAATATCTGATTTTAAGACATATTAAAAACCTACAACACAATGTTATATTGGCATAAAGATAGATTTAAAAAAAAAGAATAGAGAGTTCAGAAATAAAGTCACACATATACAGTCAACTGATCTATGACAAAACCATCAAAGCAATTCAACAGAGAAAAGAAAGTCTCTACTAAATGGTGCTGGAACTATTAGATGAATAGATGGGAAAAATAAACATCAACCTTTCCCTCAGACTATGCACAAATAATTAATTTGATATGATTTATAGAGTTAATCACAAAAGTTAAAGTTGTGCAGATGCTAGAAGCACAGATAAATGTCTTTACAACCTTGGGTTACACAAAAGTTTCTTAGATGAAACAGTAAAAGTACTAACTTTAAAAGAAAAACTTTTAAACTTAGACTTCCTCAAAGTAATACACTTTTGCTCATTGAAAAGATGCCATTAAGAAAATGAAAATGAAAGACATAGACCAAAAGAAAATATTTGCTACCTATATATTAGAAGAGACTTTTATCCAGACTATATAAAGAATATCTGCAAATTAATAAGAAGACAAACCGATAAATAATGGGCAAAAGATTCAAACAGAAACTTTATGAAAGGAGATATGCAAATTGATAATAATCACATGAAAAGGTGTTCAACATCATTGTCATCAGAGAAATTTAAGTGAAAACCTAATGATTTATTTCATACGCATTTGAATGGCTAAAGTTAAAAATACTGACAATACCCAATGTTTGAAAGAAGGTAGAAACACCGAAACTCTCATCACACATTACTTTTGGAAGTATAAGATGGTGCCACCACTTTAGAAAACTGTTTGTTGGTTTCTTAAAGATACACCTAATCTTTGACTCAGCCATTCCACTCCTACGTTATTGCCCAAGAGAAATAAAACATATGCCCACAAAAAGTCTTATACAGAAATGTATGTAATAGCTATAGTCATGATTTCCCCAAACTGGAAACAACTCAAATGTCCATTAGCATAAGACTGGGTTACCTTGTGGCGTAGTCATACAATTGAATATAGATGATAAATAACAGATATTGAATGGAGACCCTCAATCACAGATGAAACTCAAAAATACAATTTTGAGTGCAAGATGTCAGGCAAAAAGAAGTCATATATCATTTATATGGAATTCAGGAACAAAAATGGTAACAAAAATCAGAATACTGATTGCATGGCAGGTGGCCATTGCCCAAATGGGGGCAGGGTCTTCTGAGGCAATAGAAACATTATACATCTTGACTATTATGTGGATTAACAGGATGTGATACTTACACTTAAGATCTTTGAATCTCACTGCATGTACATTCTACCTCACTAAAGTAGGAAGAGGCAGTGAAGGAGAGAATGGGAATGTAGAAGGAAAATAAAAAGACAGATTATACTTCACTTGCAAGCACGCGCACACACAGACAGGCAAAGTAAATGTGCGCAAGAGCGTCCACTGTGCACTGGGCCAGTGCTGCAGAGAGCACCACGTACTTGAGATCCCTTTGAATACATATCTTCAAGTCTCACTTTAAGGGAGGTCTCCCCTTTATTCATTTTACCTCCTTTGGGCTTCATTATGAAAATACCCACACATGTTTGAAAAGAGAAGGAACAGAAACACTAATTCTGAACTTCACACTCGTCAGAATCCAAGACAAATTGTTCATTGTTGACATGTTCAGGTTTCATTTCCTGCCACGATTCTTTTCGGGAAAGAAAACAAGAAAGGAAATGATTCTCAACTTCTCCATGGCCTCCCAAATCTGGTCACTTGATTTAATCTAGCTGAAAAAATATATATATTTTAAGCTTAAATAAAAACCACTGTTTTTATTTATAAGTCAGCTCTTTAATCGACTTGATATCACCTTCCCATTAAGACTGACCAAGTGATATGCTCAATAGCAGCATCTCGCTTCATTACTAAAGCACTGATCACATTAAAATGTAACAGCATGGGAATGGATTTCCCCCTTTTCACATCCCTTTGCTTGGTTTCCATGGAAAAGGGCTAATTACCTTTTTAATAGCCCTAATTGATGGGCTTACAGATCATATCTTTCAGTCCCCACACAAGTGGTGGTGAGGATGGGGGTGGGGCAGCACTCCTTTCTCTTGACCCCTCAGCTCCCACTCTTCCCTATTGGAGGAAGGCTTGCTGGCTCCTGAAAGGACCCTGCCTTGTGATTCTGTTTGCAAGACTACCTGCAGCCCATTGTGGGCTGACCAGGAAGCCTCTCTTTGTCTTGGCCAATTGACACAGCTGCACACTCAGTAAAGAGACTCAGATGTTGAGCTTTTGTTTGAAGGACCTTTTCAGATTAATGCAGAGAGAATTCGTTTTTAAAACTTAAGCTGGAGCCAGGATGAGTAGAATGGAGACATGAGCCATTGAATTCACGTCCACAAAAATGAGACCAACTGTCTTACAAGGATGTTTATCCCCTGTTCCTTTTGGAGGTACCATTAAGGGGAGAAGGCTTCCACTCAGACCATTGTGAGAAGAAGATCTGGCTAGTGATTACCCTGGCTCCAGCTTCATTCTCCAAGGGGAGAGAGCCCCATCCTTGCTCAGTAGATGCAATTACTACAAAATATTTGTCTATAATTTAGGTTTTCTTATTTCCAGATCACAAGAAGTTCTGGAAAAAGATACAAGAAGATCTGCAGTTTACAGCAAGGACAATTTTAACAAACTGGCAGACAAGGCAACAGTCTAGAGTCTGTGCTGATTAGCATCTCGGATTCTTCAGGCTTCCTCGTTTACACCACCCCAGCTAGCCCTCGCTCACGGCTCATTCTGCACTATTCCCTGTTGGGGTGCAAGCAGAGGCCATAACTCCTAACTAGTGGCTGGTCTCTGGAGGGTGGCACCAAACCTGGAGTGTGCCATTTTACTTAGCACAGGATGACATTTTAGTCACATTTTTGTGACCGGAAAATCGCTGTGGTACTTTAGGCCTCCCTGAGATGTACAGACTCATTTTTATCAAGCTACACATGGGGGATGACGACTCCTCCCTGCCAACTGTAGTAAGGACTTGGGGAGGCAGTGTGATGTTGTAGAAAGAAGGCTGGCTTTGACTCAGACAGATCTACATTCAAATTCTGCCTCTTTGACTCACCAACTGGGAGATCTTAGGCAAGTCACTGCTCTGAGCACACACCTGCTGGCTACGACACTTAAGAGAACTTGCTCACGGTGTTGTTGGAGATTGGAAGTTCTCTCATATAGATGTGAAAGTGAGAAGCATATTTCCTGCAGTAATCTAGACTCCCAACATGTTAGCTCTTCCTCTCCAGGTCTCTGCTTTCCAAATACTGTGGGTGTTTTTTTTTCTTTTAGAGAATTAAAAAGATACCAAATGGAAAAGGCACCAAGTGAGTTACAAAGATGCATCCATGAAACAATGTCCCTTCACTGTACCTAATATTCAATAAATGCTAAAGAATGGCTGTTAGCAATCACTCCCAACTCTGACCTTGTCAAACCCTCCCTCCCTTCCTCCATCGCCAATGTCTGAGTGACAGTCACTCGGCCACGGCATGGGCGCACCCAAACCACCCCCACCCCTTCCCATGTACACCCACTAAGCTCAGAAAGAACTCAAGACCTAGCAAAAGAGAGGAATCAGAAAGGTGCTGAGAGCCATCCCAGAGGAACATAGACATCAGCATTCCAAACAAGCGACCTGTTGTCAGTGCAGTGTACACAGGGTGATATGCGACATATTTCCCCAAGGAACACTGCCCCTCCCACTCCAGGCTTTGCAACTGAAAGAAAAATTCACGTTCCTCTTTGTGTTATAGAGACACTAACCAATCTGGATTCCCTATCACGTGTTTAGTACGAAGCACCTTGTGCTGAAGAGTCAGGACACAGGGCCAGCCTTGTCCAGCTCACTATGTGCTTATGGCCCAGAAAAATTGAAGAGGAATAGACTCTATGCCCTTAATAGCCCTTCCCGAGTCAAGCATCCAGGACTGTGATTCCCCTGCAGCTTCCGAAAAGGAAGGATGTGGGAGCAGAAAATGTGGGTTTTGAACCAGCTCCAACCATCAGAAAAAAATGTTTACAGGATGGGGCTGCATTTTGGAAACCTAGATCGACCTAGGTTAGGTCAGATTTCAAGTTTTAACCTTAGGCTCCAAGAAATTAATACTGGAAAATACGTCTGTGCTTTGGGAAATAATAGAAATTGTGGCTGATTGAGTTTTAAATTTCAAAAGATATCCTCAAACCATACTTTATGTTACTTTCTTTTGTGACATAAAGAAAAGTAAAAGAAGTTCTCACTTTAATAGGTGATGTCACAGTGGGAAGAACTCAGAAGGGGGCATCTTGTAGGGCTTTGGGATAATCCCCAAACCTCTCTGAGTCTCAGCTCCCTTTTCTGTGAAACAGGGATGGAATTCCTCTCTGGGGACACTTCTCATCCCACAAGAGGAGGAACCCCACAAAGACACAGGGGATGATTCGATGCTGCAGCATTTCTGGCCTGTTACAATCCCTCTCTAGAACAAAGGAATAGATCCATGTTCCTGGAATGGGCCATATCTATCCAGATTGACATTGAACAGTTAACCCTGGAGATATTGGCACTTTCCAACAGGTTCACGCCAGGAGTGTCAGTTCCAGGAACTTGGAACTTGAACGTTCAGAGAGAAGAAGGGAGTTATTGTAGAAAGTATTTGAGAACATTGGAACACAGTGGACCGAAGACACGTACATCTGGGTGAAGTCAAAAAGACCGATAGTTCCAAGCTCATACCAGGAGATGCAAAGGAGACTGGACCACAGCACCTGCCATCAGCCATGTTTTAAGCTCAGGTTTAAACAAGACAATTAAGAACACCAGGCTGAGTGGGTAGCCCTAGTACTGATGGTTCCACTTTGAGGCTCCGGGTCTTCCTCTATAAGGCGAAGCGGGGAAGCAGATTATTCCAAAGGGCCCATCAATCTCTGACATACTGAATCGCCCCAGAAATCAGCTTGTATTGACTCTTCTCATGCGGTGCTCCCAAGGGTGATTTCAGAAACAAAGAATGATGAAATCAGAGCCTTGGGTTTGGAGGCTTTGGGCCTTCAAGTGAGTTTTTCAGCCTCATTCAATTGGCCTTGTCCCAGATGCCTGCTTGGCTTAATCTGTGTAGAGGTAAGCAAAGGTGGCTTGAGTAGGAGCCCATGGCTTAACAAATGGACAAGGCTAACTGAGTGCATCCTCTGCTTATGGGAAGGCTCCACGGAGGGTCTAGAGGAGTTGAGTCTTAAGGGGTGAGTGGGAAAGGGTGAGCATTCTAAGCAAAGACAGCCCCACCATCCACGGTGTTGTACATTTCAGCCAATGTAGCAAATTCCTGCTGTAACAAATAGTCCCCGAAGTACACAATGGTTTAAGACCCACGGATATTGACTTTGCACTCGTACAAAGACAGGACGGGTAGAACAGCTATCCACCCATCGTTTAAATTTTTGAGCTAGACTGAGGCACCGCCATTTTTAACATTTGGTCTCAAAAGTTGCCCAGAGGGTCATCTCCACTCCAGGCAGCCAGACAGGGCAAAAAGCACGGAGGTGGCTCTGACTGGTTTGGCTCAGTGGATAGAGCGTTGGCCTGTGGACTGAAGGGTCCCAGGTTCGATTCCGGTCAAGGGCATGTACCTTGGTTGCGGGCACATCCCCAGTAGGAGGAGTGCAGGAGGCAGCTGATCGATGTTTCTCTCTCACTGATGTTTCTGACTCTCTATCCCTCTCCCTTCCTCTCTGTAAAAAATCAATAAAATATATATATATTTTTTAAAAAGCACAGAAGTGGCTCCTGGTCACTCCCCCACCCATGTCTAATCACATAGAGAGCTGGAAAATATCTAGATGTGGACCCAGAAAACACACGGCAACATGGGTTATGGGGACCCACCAGCTACCTCTGCCACAGTCTGGTCCATTCCCAAGTCTTGTTTCTTCAGGAGAGATCAGAAAGAAACGTACCAAAGACCTAGGCAAGGCAGAGGAGAGGGGAGGGAAGCTGCTGGCAGCTGGCAGCAGCCCTGTGGGGGCAGTCAGACATGCAGGTTGGCTCCCGCCGATTTTATTTCCCTCTGATGGGATACAGAGGCCTGGGACCCCACCGTGAAGGGAGCTTCTCTAGCTTTCCCGGTTATGAAAAGGAGAGCGAGGCAATGTAGCAAGGTCATCAAGCCTCCCAGGGTCAAGTTTAGAAACCCCCTGGCATTGCCCCCGGCCCTTGGTTCCTGACTCCTGCACTGTTTTCAGCCCCTCTCTCGGGGCAGGTTCCAGTGGCCAGGCTGTCACACGGCCTGACACCTTGGCTTGATGCCCAGGCTGTGGGCTACTCTGGGCTCCAGTTGCTGGTCCGAGCTGATTCAGCAGCCTAGCCCAGCCCTGTGGCTTTGATGAGATTTCATCAGCCCGCCTGCGCTCCTTGGCTGGAGGCCTGGGATTGCTGCCGCAGAACTGCAGAATTGCCAAAGGCTCTCTGCTTTCACAAAGGAGAGGCCCTCCTTCTCTGAATAGAAGAGAGCCTGGAGGTGAGGCTCAGGGCTCCCCAGTTTGTCCATCCTCAGAACCAATCCCAGCAGCCTTCCCCAACTTCCCCAAAGGGCAGAGACAAGATAAAAGACAGAGAGAACTAACACGGAGCAACTTGTTAATGATTTTATTGCAGGTTAAATGAAATGTCTCAAATAAAACTACGGGAGACCTTCTTTAGCCTTATGGGCTGTAAATATGTATTAACTCAATTACTATCAGCAATTAAGGCGTAGTTTGGGAACAGTGGCCTGAGACAAAAAAGACATTATCATCCCGCAGAATGAATGCAGAATAAAAGGAATTTATTCCACCTTAGCTAATGAGCAGCTGTATAGGGATGGAAATGAAGGCCGTTGCCTCGGAATTGCTTTTGACGGTTCAGTTCAGACAGGGAGAGGAGAAAAGGTTGGCCTCTAAGTAAAGCTCTCGGAAGGACATTAGGGACATTGTTACAATGCAAATGAGGAAGACCGTTGTGTTTGGGTGGTTTATGGGTTTAGTAAAAGGAGTAACATTTCAATTAGTGGGGAAGGAATGAGGACCTGCCTCAAAAGGCTTAATTGGCAACTTGGCTTTCCCAGGGGGCTTTGAAGTAGCATCCGAGATGGATGAGATGGACGGTTCTCAGAGTTGGGTGGAGAATAGCACAACTGCAGGGCCCTGGGCTATGGGAGGGAGAGGCCAGGAGGAAGGTAAAGCCCGCAGTGCCCGCAGTGCCGCAGTGCTGTGCTGATCCCAGCCCGCCCCAGCGCGGCTCCCATCTCCAAGGCTACTGAAACTTAGCCCCTGGCCCCTTCACTCCACCCAGTTCCTCCCTGAGAGTGTCAGGACCTTCCCTTTCCAAAGCAGCCAGTCTGTGAGACACCTCGCCTTTAAGGCTGCAGCCTAACCTCACCAGTATGGAATTCCTTTTTCCTCTCAAGAGTCCCTTTGCCGGGTCTCTAAGTCCAGCCCTGCAGGCTGGGGAATTCAACTCCTAATTGCTGTGAGTTATGGGGGGAGGCACAATATTGCCTACAAATGTGTATTTTCTCTGTGTGTGTTCAAGGGGGTTTCAAGACTGAAGAGGCAAGAATGACCTGGCTTAAAGGCAAGGGCTTGAACAGGGGTCTTTCAGGGTAGACCCTCTCAGAGCTTGCAAATCGCCGAAGCCCTGCAGCCCTGCATTCTTCTGGGGTGGTCTCCCTGTGCTGTTGGGTCCACCTGAGGGCTTCAGTGTAGACACTCAGGTCTCACTCAAATCTTCATACATTTTTACTGCTATGAGGTTTTAATTCTCAGTCCAGTCATTCACAGGAAATGGTGAATTTATTTTTTACCACGGAAGAACCCTCCAAAGGAAATATTACAGATAACATGCCAAGATAATTGTTTGGAATGAAGTTTGGAAGAAAAAAAAAAAAAACCTTTAACTAACCCTGTGCTTTAGTTGAAAGACAGCAGTCTCACCAGGGGTTTGGAGCACCATCCAAACCAAGCCACCTCAGTGGTGAGCTGGTCTCTGAGCTTGAGGGGGCAAATAGGGGGGAGGAGGGAACAGCATGAAGAACTTCCAAATGACCCCACAACTCCCTTGGTTCTCTCGATGTTGACTTTGCTGGGAACAGCTCAGTCCCCTGGCCACGTGAGTAGCTGTGAATGTAATCTGGGTTTTGCGTGAGGTCTTACCAAAGAACCCTGAAGGAGAGGATGCAATAATCCTCCATTTGAAGCAATCAGTCCCAAACACACAAGACCCTGAGCCAGGCTTTCTCCCTCCGTCCTCTCCTATCCTGTGGGTGGCTTCTCCCGGAATGCTGGCTCATATCTCTGGAGCCTGTGGTTTGGGGATTGCCATTAGCCAATGACAACAGGGCCGGGAGCGTTTCCTTAAATGGGAACTGGACCCACCCTGTGAGTAATGCTCACGCCTCGGTAGGTCTCAGCATTGACCAGCTACTTTACAAGTGACCCTCTTCCCTCTGCCCTGCTTGCCCGTGTAGAATGGCCATGACCCTCCCATTTCCTTTGCTGCTTCCTCAGAATTGGGACAGAAGATAAATACATCAACATGCACCCTGCACATTCCTGCATCCTGGACAAGTTGGACCGTCAAGCGACGGCTGCAACATGTCCAATCCCATGCCACTGTGTGAAGTGAGAGCCAGGGACTTAGAACATGGACCTCAACTCTGACATTAACTACTGACACGAGTGGGCAGGAGATTCTGCACCAGTAACCTAGTCATTCCGTGACATAGTGCTGGAAAGGACCTTAATACTATTCTAACCAATATACCCAAGACAAACTGAGGCCCGGAAGGGAAGAGACCTACCTGGGAACCCACAGGGAGTGAAGGGCAGAGCTGAGACCTGAACTTAGGTTGTGGGACTGAGGCCCAGTGTCTCCCTACTAACAATGCCGGGGTCCGCTCTCACTACCTCGTGGGTTTCTGCCTTGGCTGGTGTGGAAATTAGTTTGTAAAACCCTGCAAAGAAAGAGAGGCCAAAGGAAGCCCAGGAGCATTTGCCATAGATCTTCCTGTAATGGGTAATCAAGACATTATTATACTCTCTTGCTTTAGTGAAGGAGCATTTTGCATACTTTCTGCTTGTTTCTTCAAACCCCTTTATTATAATCAAGGCTGCTTCAGTAGTACTTTGGTTAACGTTCAGGAGAAAATGCTCATGCAAGACCATTCTTTTCAAAATGCAGTTTTCAGTGTCTAAAATATTTCCTCCCTCAACCTCACAGAGCCCGTTAAGGGCACAGGCAGGATTTATAATCCCTGGATCTAGAGAGGTGAGATAACTCACCCACAGCCACATTCCACACAAGGACTCATGCAGATCTAGAACCCTAGCCTCCAGGGGGAACAACCTGGCTCATTCAAGGCCTCAGAACTTACTCCTCCCTTTGGGGACCAATAAAATCAATGTTCCTTTGAAACATGAGAGTTTGGATCCATGACCACAAGTACCATATTTTCTGGTGTATAAGACGACTTTTTAACCCAGAAATATATTCTCAAAAGTCGGGGGTCATCAATGGAGCCGGACAGAGACCACAAGTGTCTCCAGTCGGCTCCTTTTTGTGCCGCATACGGTCTCTGTCTGGACTTTTTAACTCAGGAAAATCTTCTCAAAAGTTGGAGGTTGTCTTATACCCCCAGTCGTCTTATATGCCAGAAAATACAGTACTTGTCCCCACCTCCCCTTCTCTCCTCCACCTGATATGCAGGAGTTGAAGAATATTCTGAGTCAACACCCCTAAGCTAACCCTCCCCACCCAGAGCCCAGGGTACCATCAGTGCCTCTCAGGGCCTGGCCCATGGCAGTCACCACGCCATGACTCTAGAATCAATGAGCAGCACCTTCAGCTTCCTCCTTTAAAGGAACAGAACATGAGAAAATACATCTGTCAAGCTGGGGTTTTAGTGAGGAGATAAAATCTGTTCAATGTTGATGCTTGGGAGTTTCTTCTGGAACATGTGAGGAAAGAAGTGAATAGTGAAAGGTGGAAAAGATGAGCTAATATGGACTATTCACTCCCCAGACTAGAGTCTGGCCGGTAAAGTAGATAACAGAAAATATTTCAGAGAAGAGACGCTGAGCAAATAAGCCCCCAAAGACTAAGGAAGAATAACTTCTGCACTCATGTCTCCAAAACAAAAATACAAGAGATGTGAAATGAGTGCCGCTTACAGCCAACATAGGAGGCATGCCCTGCATGAACTCACTCTCAAAACCTCAAAACCTCCAGATACACACATCAAAAAAAAAAAAATGAAGGGAGTAATGAGTTCTCCTTGAGCAATTCTGCCTTCGTGTCTACCAAGCTCAAATGGACTTTTCTGTAGAGAAATGTATAAACATCTTCTGTAGGAAAATTGTGTGTGTGTGAGTGTATATCCACACTCTGTGTAAAAATTTATATCTTAGTTTGATCTCTCATCTGGAAAATGACTTCAAAACTGGCCTTCCTGCCCCAGGTCTTGCACTAACCTCCACACTGTTGTCTATGCTGCTGTCTGACCACTCCCCTCCTGGGACAGGAGATTACCCTGATCCCCTTGGGGAGTGGGCCTAAGTCATAGTCTGGCCTCCCTTTGTGGGAGGCAACCAGGCTACTCAGGGGAAGCCACCAGCCCCATCACCCCGCTGCTGCAGCCACTGCCAGTCACTGCAGCCACCAAGGTGTTTTCATCAACATGGACTCCAGTCTCTTCACCATGAAGAAATGACAACTTTCTTTAGGCATTTTCAAGATGTGTCTTTTATAGGATATGACATTTCTTTTTTTCTTTTTTTCTTTTTTTCTTTTTCATCCTCACCTGAGGATATGTTTCCATTGATTTTTAGAGAATGTGGAAGAGAAGGGAAAAACAGAGAGAAACATCAAAGTGAGAGGAACACTTTGGTTGGTTACCTCCTGCATACGCCCTGACCTGGGCCTGGCCAGGGAGGAGCCTGCTACCTAGGGACATGCCCTTGGTCAGAATTGAACCCAGACCCTGCAGTCAGCAGGCTGAGGCAATAGGCACTGAGCCAAACCAGCTAGGGCAGGATATGACATTTCTTAGCCCTTCATAGTGGACCTTCATTTTTTTTCTCTAGGAGTGTGGTGGAAAAACCCTAGATCACCTTTAGGGATTCTTATTGCCCAAGTCACTAAGAATATTACCAGTGGCATACAGGGAGCTTAGCCAATGAGCGGTCAGAAAAGGTGTTTCCTCTATAGTTCACTCCAATCACCGGCTCCACCCCTACCCCTCCAATCCCAGCTCCACCCCTGCCCAGGCCTGTAACCTCTGGCTGAGGCTGCAGGCCTGGGCAGGGGACCCCCAAACCCCTCTGATCACCAGCTTCACAGAGCCCAGGCCTATGTGATCACCGGCTCTGATCCTGCCCCCTGCCATCACCAGCTCTGCCCTTGCCTTACTGGTAGCCTCTGGCCAAGGCTGCAGCTTGGGTAGGGGACCCCCAGACCCCTGCTTTGCCAGCTCCATCAGTGCTCAGACCTCTGTGATCTCAGGCTCTGCCCCTGCCCCTCTGATTGCTGGCTCTGTAGAGCCCAGGTCCCTGTGATCTCTGGCCTTGCTCCTGCCTAGGCCGGAGGCCTCTGGCCCAGGCCTTATGCCTGGGTAGGGAACCCTCATACCCTTTGATCACTAGCTCTGCCCCTGCCCCCTCTGAACACTGGCTCAAACCTTGCCCATGCCTGAGGCCTCTGGTGAAGGCCTCTGGCCTGGACCGGGGACCCCCAGCCCTCTCTGATTGCTTGTTCCACTCCTCAGGCTCCCCGCCTCCCCTGTCACCTGCCTAGCTAACAGGCCTGACCACTTCAGTGGCGGGATTGAGCCAGACTGGATGCCGCCATCTTGTGGCCATGGGGGCTGCCATCTTTGTCATGGATTGATGCCTAATTTGCGTATTACCTTTTATTAGATAGGATGTGGCTAAGTGTGCCTCCATCTTGTGGCCATGGGAGCAGCCATCTTTGTCACAGACTGATACCTAATTTGCATATTACTCTTTTATTAGATAGGATGTGGCTGTGGGCACTGCCATCTTGTGGCCATGGGGTGGCCATCTTTGTCACAGAGTGATACCTAATTTGCATATTACTCTTTTATTAGATAGGATTTATTCTTCGCAGCTACTCTCTCCAATGGGTGATATTATCCCCATTTTACATATGAGAAAACTGAGCAGCTAAAGCTGGGACTTGAACCTCCATCTTTGACTCCAAAGCCTGTGAGGATAACAGCTATGCAGTAGTGCCAGGACTAGCTCTGCTTCCCTGGGTCCCTACTACTGTTGACAGCATCAACAGTGCCAAGCTTGAGAAACCCTGATCTAGATGACTTCTCCAAAGACCCTATAAAGCTGTGAACTCTGGGTGGACTGGATCCATCTGCAGAGGCATGAGAGAGCTCAGTCCACATTCTCAGTCTCACTGCTGGGAACCCAACTTCCATGTTACCCAGGGCTGCAGCCAGAATTCTGATGGTGGATTTTCTCCTGAGACATTAGAGTTCCTCATTTATATTCACCCAAGGTCTTATTTTGAAAAAAAGTAATTTGGGGAGGTTCACAGCACACAAGGATTGAAGCATTAAAAACAAGCATCCCTTCACATGGGCAGCTAAGAGAGACCAGTCCTTCTGAAACAGAGGAGAATCTCCCCCAAAGGAGCCTCCCTGAGATCAGCCAGGATGTCCTCAGAAAAAAGCTCAACATAAGAGAAAGCATCCCTCTACCTGACATGAATCACTGATTCCTGCACAGGGGCACTCCATTCTGGGATGTACCCAACACCTGGACAGCCCAGGAAGGGACATCCTGGCCCTCTTCAGATCAATGACCAAGCCAGGGAGCCTGGCTAATGCTCACCAATATCTGGCTTACTCTTTGGCTTGAGAGCAGACACAAAGCCACCCTGTTCCTGAGCCCAGACCTCTAATGAGCCCTCCCCCTCCCCAGCGCTCAGACGTCCCCTGTTTACATTCTACTCACCAGCCAGACCTAATCCCAGGGCTCCGGATCTGCACTTAATCCTGTTTCTGTATATCCTCTAGATCAATACATGTTAATAATAGTCATCACTGTGGTAAGAACCACGTTTGAGGAATTCTGAGCCCTTCAGGTTTGGTGCCAACAGGAGAAAATATGGAAAAGGAAACCCAAACATTTACAAACATTCCAGAATGTTTAGTTCAGGCTGCCCTGTGTAAATAAGAGCCCAGGAGATACTAATTTTTCTGGGATGCGCTTATTTTGTCCCAAGTAAAAATTGGCTTAAAAAAAAAAAAAAAAATCCAAGTCACCAGTCCCTGCCTCTCTCTTGCTTCTCAGACCCTAAGATCTTTTTCATGCAGTTTGCTTCAACGCTATTGTATTTCTTCTGTGCTTTGAAACTGAGCCTCCTCTTGGATGGATATTAGCAAAACGTGCTTTCGTGTCTCCCTAATGAACTTTCACTTGAAAAAGACCCCAAGCAAGGAAGATGCTGGAAGTGTAATGGTATTTTGTTTAAAGCAAAGAGAGACCCTCGCTTCTGTTTTCCCCCTCTTTGGTCCACCCCAGAGGAGCAATCAGCCAAGAATCACAGATGGGATCATTTACAGTTTTACTTTCAAGCTCCCCAGCCCTTTCAGATTGTGTTTACTCCGTCAAAGCCTTCAGACCAGCCAGGGTGGGCCTCCTGACAGCCCCATCTTGCTGGTTCTCAGATACTCTGATTGAGATTAAGTCCGTGCTGATCTGTCGGCGACTGATTGATGGAGAGGCTTCTTTGTAATGCTCATGGTAAACGTGAGAGGATAGAAGAGTTCAGATGTGAAGGCAATATTCTTTTGGAGCATCATCAGCCCCTGCCTGGAGGAGCCAGGACAGCAGGCCTGCCATCGCTAGTGGCTACACAAAAGCAAAACCCACTCAAAATGGAAGACAGCTTGGTGCCACAGTAAAAAAACTCCTTTAGTGGGTGTGTTATTATTATTATTTTTAACAATTGAAAATATCCTGTGGGGAACAGTTTTCTAAAATCTAAGCGACATTAATTTTCCAAGTAAAATTAAGTAGAGAAGAAATAAATGAGGAAGGAAACTCAAAGCAGTAGATGTGCCTACGCTGATTTTTGTTGTTGTTCTTCCTTCAGTGGGTGGTACTGTAGGGAGAGATTCGCTATCATACTAATAATTAGTATTTTCGTGAACAAAGTTGTGTGAAGCTGGATAATTTAGCATAGATCAAATACAAATTTTTTAATTTTTTAATTTACTGATTTGAGAGAGAGAGAGAGATTTGTTATTCCACTTATTTATGCATTCATTGATTAATTCTTATATGTACCCTGACCCGGGGTCCAACTCACAACCTTGGAGTGTCAGGACCCAAGTACAATTTTTGCAAGCACCAACTTCTCAGTGTGTCCTGGCAGGGACAAAAGGGGAGTGAACACGAGGACAGTATGTTCTTCTCCTTGCTTATTAGCTTGCTATTGTGAAGGCTTGGACAAGTCCCTGCCCTTCAGCTCTCTGCTTCTTTGCCGATAAGATGGGGACATCCAGGCTCTGTCTTTTACAGGTTTGTCCTGGGCGTCTAACAAGGCCATGAAGGTGGCAGAGCCAGGGGGTCCCTAATACAGGACTGGTTGTTACCACTCACCTTGGGTGTGAGGACTTTAGAAGCAGCAATTCCCACCTTGGTTAAGGTCACCAACAAGTGATCATTTACGAATCCCCTGCTCTGTGGTCCAGGGCTTCTCTCCCCTGTACTTTTACTCATGTTATTGGCTCAGCCCGGAATGTCCACCTCCCATTTTCCCCTTCTGTATTTCCCAAATACAGAAGGCTCAATCCAAGTGTTAGCTCCTCCATAAGCCTTCTCTGAATTGTCCTGTGCCCAGTAAACAGAACCATGCTGCTCTGAGTCCCTGGAGCGCTTGTAACTTTCAGCTGTCGTTACCTTTCAGTCCTGTCTGTACACAATCTAACCTCTCCTAGCATTTTCCTCAATCATGGGGGCTGTGTCCACTGTCTATCCATACAGAGACAAGCTCTGCACCCAGGAGGCACTCCCTATATTTTCAAGGAATGAGAACTGCTATGGTCACATTCTCTATGCAAAAAAGTTTTAAAGCAGCTTTGCACAGTATGGTGCTCACTGAAATCATACATACCAGACCTGTGTTCTCACTTTGCAGTCACCACAGAATCATGCACAGTGAGGGCGCCGTTCCAATTGTGCGCATTTTAGTTAACTGGACTGTGTGAAGCGAGGATTGCCTGTATACCTAAACAATCAATCTAGAACATAAACGTGCCCCATCTGACCGTGTGGGGAAAACACCATCAAGCTGTGTGCATTGAGGACAGCCAGCCACATACATGAAATACAGAACTCGTGTAGCATCTCCTAAGTCAGAGCCCTGGCAGAAACAGCAATGGGCGTCCAGTCGCAAATGGGGCTTTAGTGACTGAGGGACCACATTGTTTCCATTTTAGAACCGTTACAGTGCCTTATGGCTGTTTATGGAAGTCATTTCCAGGCACAAAAGCCAATCTAACATGTGTAACTTAGATGCTGGAATATGGTCATTTCTGGAATATTTTAGTAGCTTCAGGGACAATGACACATTTATAATCTGTATGTTCCCAGAATTGCCTTAAAAAAACCCAAAACTGCATAAACACCAGCCTTCCTGGTGGCCTACTGCTTCCATAGTGAACACTATGAGTGGCACAGAGAGACTGGCAAAGCAACACATTTTTAAGTCACTGAAGAGCCAGGAGACTGCATAGCAAATCTATTTCAAAAGCTAAACATGCTGAGTTTATGTACTCTACAAAAGAAAGGGACACAAAAAATAGTTAGAGATCGTAGAAGATGATGATAAACATGAGTTTAAGCCACTCTCAAGGGTGCCAGGCTGTCTGATAATGCTGAGGCGTGACCAGAGCGCAGAGTCCAGGACACACAGTGAGACCTCAATGTCATGCTCTCGATTCAGCCGCTGAGCTCCAGGCGGCTTCAGAGAAGAGGCTGGGCTGGCCTTGGTTCTTACCACCTTCACCAAGGGTCGACACGCAGTGGACTGAGTGGGAGCTTTGGATCCTGCGCACCAGCTTGCTTTCCGAGCAGGGGTCTTTGGCTGGGTAGGTAACCTCTCTGAGAGTTATTCTTGTCAAGTGGGAAGCCCATAGTGAGCAGGTGCTCCCGTAGCCATCCCCACGATGCTGGCAGTCTTTAAGAATAGCATAGCCTCTCCTCATTTTCATGTCTTCACCTACAAGACAGGAATTGTACCCCTTTGCCATTTGCAGGGTTACTGTGCAGATTGAATGAGGCCATATATGAAAGCACTTGTGTAAAAATCCAAGTAATGTGAGGGATTCTTAACACCACTAAATGGGTATTTGGTAATCAATCCAATTCTCTAACTTCTGAGTAGAAGACGAGCAGTTAGGCAACCATGAAAGGAATCATAAGATTGTAATTGGTTGAAGTCCTAATGTCCACCCCCCCCCACACCCCCATACTGGGGAATGTGACCTTATTTGGAGTAGGATCTTTGCAGATGTAATAAAGTTAAGGATCTCTTTGTGTAAGGACTCTAGTCATTGAAGTAGAGCACCACCCCCCTCCAACCTAGCACCACCTCATTTAAGTTAGGGTGAACCTTAATCCAGCTTGACTGGTGTCTTTATAACAAGAGGTGAGCTCCGTGTGAAGACAAAAACAGGGAGAACGCCCAGTGCGGACAGAGGCAGAGGTGGGGGGATGCAGGGGCAAGCCAAGGAATGCCAGCCACCCAAAGGAGCTAGTAAGAGGCAAGGACAGCGTCTACCCAGAGTCTCCGAGGCAACATGGCCCTGCTGGCACCTTGATTTCAAGCTTCCAGCCTCCAGAACTGCGAGAATCAGTTTCCGTTGTTTCAGTCTCACAGCCTGCGGTAGTTTGTGTAGCAGCCACGGGGAAACTGAAGCAGACCTCTCTGCTCTTCCTCCCTCCTCAGCTCCTCTTCCCTAAAACTTTTAGCCTGTAAGGCCCCTTCAAACTCCAGAATGAAGCTTTATGTGTAATAGGATATTTGTTTCTATGTTTTATATTGAAAGTCTTGTCACTGTTTCAGCAGCTTATAACCCATCTTTGGTGTTGCTCTTCTGGAACCATCTTAAGAAACAGGTCTGTCCGGTCATCCTGGGAAGAAAATATTCTCAGACCAGGTGAAGAGGAAGCTGGAGAGGAAGCCGGATTCTGTAAAAGGGGTTGGCTGTGACAAATCAAGAACACCATGGCATGCTTCTGAAGGGCCTGCCACGAATTTGCCACTACCCATCTCCTTTGCCTAGACAGAAAGTGTGTCTGCAGCCCTAGCAGGCTTGGCTCAGTGGGTAGAGCATTGGCCTTTGGACTGAGAGGTCTCAGGTTCATTTCCTGTCAGGGGCACATGTGGGCTCCATCCCTAGTGGGGGGCATGTAGGAGGCAGCCAATCAACGATTCTCTTTCATCATTGATGTTTCTCTCTCCCTCTTCCTTCATTTCTGAAATCTATAAAAAAAAAATATATTTAATAAAAGAAAAGAAAGTGGGTCTGCAGAACTTTCTCCCAGCTCAGCTCACCGATCAGCACCTAAGTCCATGAAATGAGCCCTGGACAAGAAGTCGAGGACCATGTGATCCCTTCAGGATTTTACCACTCACCAGCTCCCCCCCATTTTCTTCATCTGTAAAATGGGTGTCCTACCTCCACTTCCCACGCTGGTGGTGGCCACAATGACATGAGGACGCGAGGTGCTGAACAAATGGAAAGTGGTGAAATCATTATCACTCTCATTCCCCACCAGTTGTCAACACCTGGGGGGTGAGGATCCTCCAAGAGAACCAGGAAAGCTGATCAAAGTGTCCAGCTGGTAAAAGGGGAGTCAGCTGCAGGGCCTGACCCTCTGGTGTCGGCTGCCCAGGGGAGAGCAGTTGAGATGAGCTCTCCCGGTGGGTCATAAAATGAGGCTACGCAGGGAGGAAGCAGGATGTATAAAGCCCAGGAGCCTGATCTGTTTCTGAGATCAAACAGAGCAGCATTGTACCGGGGTGTGGAGCTGATGTCAGCGTCTAGAATGCTGGTCGGAATCGCCCTGGTTACGCAGCTGGACCGGAATAAGGCAAGTCTGTATCTGAACTCATTAATTTTTACAACCAACTGAACTGTTCTGCCTTTTGGGGGGGTGGGGAGGTAACGCAGGGGGAGAACAAGGGAAGGAAAGGGAAAGGGAGGGGCCAGTATGTATGGAACAAGGGGCTTCCCACCAGCAGACACTATCTCATTATTCCCCAGCACACCCCGGCTTCCAACCTCAGCCCCCTGGACGGGGAGGCAGAGCCGCTGCAGCCGGTCCTGCCAGTGGAGGGCCAGAAGCGGGCCAATGAAACGTAAGGATAATTAGAGTGGCACAAGCCGCTCCTAGGAGTTCAAGTTATGTCAATGTTTCCATTCTATGCCTCACTTTTCGGGGGTTTATAACGGAGCTATAAAAACTCACGCCAGCTGAGAATTTGGCAGGCCAGGTCGCAGCAAAGGAGAGCCTGTTTTTTAATTCAATTCAGCTGCTCCTAACTTGGGAGGGAAGCACGCTGCACACTTGGATAACTCCACGGGGCTGGTTTCCAGTGTGGAGCACCCCTCTGCTATCTGGCCACCCTCCTCCTCTATCATTCCTTTGTGCTATTGCAAAAGAAACAGCCTTATGTAAATGGAGCCAAACACTTCCTGCGCCGAGAATCTGCCAGCACCCTCTCTGCGTGCACCCTGATTCGGCTGTCCTTCATTCCAGGGAATGTGCAAACCCTTTCCCCCTGAACTCGACACAAAAGATCGTCAAAGCCTCTGCAGCTGAGCTGTTGGGTACATGAGGTATTCCAGACAAACCTCAATATTTGGGGGCGGTCCTTTCACACGGTTGTAACAGGTCTTGGCCTGGTGGATGAGTATCATGTATCCCCATCTCAAAGAAGGGTTTGTTGGCCTCTCAGACAGAGAGGAGGCTGAGGAAGAAGCAGGATTCTGTAGAAGGGGTTGACTTTGACAAATTAACACTTTGTAATCGGGCATTTTCCCGCCAAATCGCGTCATAACGGGAAGAAAGAAATCCAATAATGGTCTGACTTTGCAAAGTCTATCTGAGTTGTCTTGCACATTTTCATTGCTGAAATGCCAGGCCCTCTATATTTGACGGAATCTGTCTCTACTCATCGTTTTTGGAAAAAACTCGTCTCCCGCACTTTGGTATAAAAAGCGATATGACGAGTTTACTCGTTTGCCGTTAAGAACACCATGACACATTTCTGAAGGACTTTCTCCATGTTCTATTCCATCGTCTCGGGTCGATTGGACCCAAATCCTACAGGATCCTTAACAGTCAGTGTCCAGATCACCCCGACCATGAGCCTCTTGATTCTCCTTCTAGAAGTCCTGTCTCTCACCTTTGGTCTCCCATCAGCTCTTTTCCTATAATATTTATCAGGGGTTTTCTGTGTGTGCATTTCAGTTATCTGTGCATGTTTTATCTAACTTGCTGTACGATGGGCCCCTCTGACACAGCCCTGCGCTGATTAACTCCTACCCACACTAAGTGCTGGATTTCATTGGACTCTGCTCAGTAAGTGTGGGTGGACTTATGACTGAAATGATAAATAATGGCAATCAGAGGCCAGGCAGCTACAGCAGAGGTATTGGTAAAGCTCAGAACAGACAGGGACTTACCAATCTGATCTTCCTCAGAGAGGGGAGGACAGCACATCACAGTGTTTCCTCACCTTGTTACTGATGGTAAATTAAGGCAGTGAGGAGATGGGGGAAGGTGTCAAACGCTCTACCCAGGAAGGAGTAATAAGGTGCAAGCAATAGCATCTGTGTATCTATGCACATAACTATATTAACATGTAACAGTAATAAAAATAAGCAAAACCACATATGTACATGTACACATGACTATATTAGCCTATACAGACAATGAGGTAAGTGTATTTTATCAATATGTACTGGTTTTGCTCTCCATTGTAACCCAGCCCAATTCCCAGCCCCTAATCCTATGAAAGTGCTTTTATAAACTATGAATGAGTAACTATAAATGTGTGGTAATGATATCACTATAGTGCATGAAACATTTAATAAAACTTTGCCAAATCAATGAATGGACAAATGAATGAATTCCTTAAGGTAATTTAACTGAGGTGAATAAAGAGCACTTCTTCATATACTACATACTACGTATTTTTTGTGATGGTAATTAACTTAGGTTCCATCATAAATGCCTGACTCTGATCTAAGAGCTAGTAACAAACAGAATTTCAGTATTCCCTAGGGGTTCAGGGAGCTATGGGCCATTGTCCTAGCAGGCAATGGAGGAATAGACAGGTGTGTGAGTGTGAGTAAGGAACTGGTCTCTTCAATAAATTTGCACAAAGCTTGCCAGCTTGAAGTAGCAGAGCTGGGAGGGCTCAAGTATGATGAATGGGTGGGTGAGCTAAGAAGATACATCCAACTCAGAGACTGGGGTGGATTTATAGAGAAGTGAATCCAGTTGCACTTTCTGGAATATTTCTAGAATTGCCTCATAATATTTATTTAATTAGAGCTTCAAGGTCTTCAAAAATTTAGAAGTATAAACTGAAGCCCATGTCTACAAGTTAAAATGGAAAACTAATTTGAACTACTTCTTTCTGTTAAGGAACAAATGCAAGTTTGTCTGTTACAAATATGTGTGTGTGTGTGTGTGTGTGTGTATCAAAGTTTCCAATGGTTTTATGTAACAATATATGTAAATGTGAGTGAAATGAATTACTTTACTTATGAATGAATGACAATCAAAAGTTAGATGACTACCCGTAAAGCTCAGAATAGATAGGACTTATCCTTCATAGAAGGGAAAGCAGAACTTACATATATATCAGTAGAAAGAAATAATCAGAATGGCTGAGCTAGGTCAATGGAAAAGTCCAAGAACTTATAATCAGGAAACTGGAGCTGGAATCTAAGCCCTACTGTTATAAATTGTGCACCTTCATTTTTCTGGAGCTCCAATGTTTTCATCTATGAAATGGGATCTATATTACCTATGTTATGAACATCACAGAACTGTAACAGGTTGTGTCAGTTAGGAGTGTGTTTGGCTGCAAATAACAACAACAAAAAAGGATTATAATGGCTGCAACAGATCAGAGTATATTATTCCTACATAAGAACAAGTCAAGGCAGGCAGTACAGGACATACAGCTCAGTGATGCCTTTGGGCAGGGAGGAGGGGCAGCAAGTTATTTCTGTATTTCTGCCCTCATATCCCTGCTATGTTGATTCTTTAATGCTTGTCATCTCTTGGTCACGAGTTGGCTACTATAGCTCAGCAGTATGTACATACTTGGGAAGAAGGGGCAAGGGTTCAACTCCTCTCCCTATGATTCACATTCAGGTCTTTTTAAACACTATGGAGTGCTTACCCACCTTCAGATCAATCAATGGCCGAGGGAACTGAGACGACCATGACTGTGTTAGACCCATCATCAGCATCTTCTGGCACTGCGGTATAGACCGGAATAACTCAGGGATCTGTCAGCAGAGAAGAGGGGATGGCTTTGGGTAAGCAACCAACAGGGTCTGCCCCAAAGCAAAGCAAGATAAAGCCAGGTCCTCAGAGTGTGGTGCATCACACCTGGGAGCTTGTTAGAAATGCATGTCCTCAGGCCCACCCCAGACCTACTGGGCAGGGCCTCGTAACCTGTGTTTTAGCCTGCCCTCTAGGGGATTCTGGTGCTTCTCAGGTTTGAGGACCACTGGAATGAAGTTGAGAAAAACTTAGCAATGAAGCTTGAGGATTCAGTGATGTGACTGAAATGTATTCTTCATTCAAGCTCTTCTCCTGAGTATTCAGAGCCCTCTGCAGTTTTTGCTCCATCTCCCTTCCTTACCTTCATTATACCCCTACCCTCTCCCACTTCCAGACACATCCTGAGTCAGGGCCACACCTCTCTCCTCCCAATTTATCTGGCATGCCATGCACCCTTGAGGCCTCAACTCCATTCCTATTCCCTTGAATGCCCTCCCTTCCCTGTTCTTTCTGCCTGTGGAATTTTATTCTTCTGTAAATAATTAAACAACTAAAATTGGCTCCCTCTGAGTGTTCATGGTGTTCTGCATGAAACCAATTTGGCATTCAATAATTATCTGTGTAATAGATGAATGCAAGAACGCTCAATTTGAATTCTTCCTCTACCAATAGACACCTCCAAGTTTTCCTTTCTAACCCAATGGCATTTTGCTTCCACTTGTAATTCCTCAATCTATCCTGTGATGAGATAATGTATATGCCTCTATTTCTCAACAAATGTATGAACTCCCAAAGCCATTGCTCATCTCTTTATCCTCTATAGTATCTAGCATAGGGTCTTACACTTAGTAGGTACTCACAGACCACATATATAGAATCAAACCATGAAATACATGTCTGTACTTCAAAGAATTGGATTTGCAGGTAGCTGATGAATCCTACCACTTTTCATAAACAAAAGCCTGATTCATACTAATGCTTTTGATGTAGAAGCAGACCTTTCCTTTGGAAAACTCTGGAGGATTTTACCTTGCCCACTGCTTAGCTAATCCAATTCTGAGAATACAGCATCACTGCTGGATGTTGAAATAGAGCCATTTTGGGAAGCTGAGCGGAAAGCTTCCCCGTAGGAGTTATTTACGCACCTGCTGGATTGCCTGTAATAAATGATACCTGCCAACTCACAGTGCGATCCCCTTGCATACTCTGTTCCCTGACCACTCCCTCTCTGCTTGAATTTATTGGATGACTTCCAGGAATACTTGGAAATTAAATATATTTTGCAGCCTCCAGAAAGTATAAAGTGACACTGACCAGTAGAAAATTACGTTTCTTTTATACATTTTTAAAAAGGAGACCTTTTTATAATAAATTTTGAGTGTTGGTGGGAATGAATTAGAAGGAGGAATCCCAGAGAAAGTGTGAAAATGGTTAATAAAATCTGGAACTTTCTAGGCAGTTAATACCACAGATTTAAAGAAAGCTTACAAACATAAATATCAGAGAAGGCAGTAATAGTATTTTTTAATATATATTTTATTGATTTTTTACAGAGAGGTAGGGAGAGGAATAGAGAGTTAGAAACATCAATCAGCTGCCTCCTGCACACGTCTTACTGGGAATGTGCCTGCAACCAAGGTACATGCCCTTGACTGGAATCTAACCTGGGACCCTTCAGTCTGCAGGCCAATGCTCTATCCACTGAACCAAAAACGGTTAGGGCAGTAATAGTATTTTAAAGTACTCAGTCACTCCTTTTTTTCTCCTTAGGTAGTCTTCAGAATTTTTTGGACATTCATTTCAAATAACTGACCAACAAAGATTTATTGAATACCTTCCACACCAGCTTATAAAAGCAAAAGGAGAAAGAATACCAAGAATGACAGCCATTTCTTATGCATTTTTTACCTTTTAAGAACTTAAAAGTGTTTTCAAATACTTGGTCTCATTAAATTCAATTACTTTCATTGTACAGTTGAGCAAAGTGAAGAGCATATGAACAGGATCACATGGTTTATAAGTAAGTGAGTTAGGGCTCAAGTGTAGGTCTTCTGACTTTGAGTCCCATACTCTTACTCCTCTACTCCTCTGCTCACAAAGACCTAGGTTGTTTTCAGTAAACTTTAAGCATATACTATACACTCTCACAATATGAAAAACCTTAAATGATATCTAGAATAATCTAGAATAATAAAAGCATAATATGCTAATTTGATAGGATGACCTTCCAGAGGACCTTCTGGGCAAAGCTGGAGCTGTGAGGAAAGCCTGGGCCAGGTACCAGAGGGAAACCTGTGCCGGCAGCAGAGGGAAGGAAGGTCTACTCTTGCACAAATTTCATGCATCGGACCTCTAGTCTTTTATAGACTCCTAGTTAAATAGGCATTGAAGTTAAGTATTTAACTTTCTCCTACACCAATTCCCCTCTGAGATGACCCCAAGAAGAATAAAAAAGAAAAAGCTTTGCAGGGAAGGAGGACAAGTACAAGAAAGTGTGTCTTACAGATGGTTGAAGGCTTGGTGCTATCCTGTTCAATGTGGTACAAGTAGAACAGATGAAGGAGGACACTGAAGGCCATCTAATAGCTCTGCCTCCTGAGGAGCAGCAGTGGGTACAGGGAGTGAGTGGCAGGGAGACTGTAAGAGCTCACCAAGCCGTCTTTCAGTTGTGAAGTTTTTAGGATCAGAGGCAGCATTGAAAAGGGTGCTGGTCTAGAGGAGACAAACATTTCCAAGAGAGTTAAAAGAAAAAAATCTTAGAAAGCTATAGCTAATTAAATTTTTTTATTAAAAGCAATAAAGAGAAGAATAGGTACTACCAAAAAGTTAAAATCACTGGTACAGACAAGAAAGTTGAAAAACTGCCAAAAGTGAGGAGGGAAAAGACAAATTGAAAATAATGAGAGGAAAATTGTTGGATTTGACAAACAGATCATTTAGAGAATGTAGATAAGAGATGTTCCTGGAAAGAGAGAGAACAGAATAGAACAAATGAAATATCCAAAAATATAAAAGAAGAAAACTTTCCTGGGCTGTTATATCTATAAAGAATCAGAGTCAGCTGCCTGAGGCAGAATTGCAACACTACACTTCAAGTGAATCTAGGAAATATAGTTATTATTCCAAGAAACTATCACCCATGTGAAAATCAAGAATTATGTTACTAACTAGGGGCCCAGTGCACGAAATTTGTGTACTTGGGGGGCAGGAGTCCCTCAATCCAGCCTGGCCCTCTCACAGTCCAGAAGCCCTCAGGAGATGTCCGACTGACAGCTTAGGCCCGCTCTCCGCGAGCCTAAACTGTCAGTCAGACATCCTTAGCACTGGCACGGAGCAAGAAAGGCTCCTACCACCTCCACAGCACTTGCCAGCCATGAGCCTGGCTTCTGGCTGAGTAGTATTGCCCCTGGCAGAGTAAACTGACCACCACGGGGCAGCTCCTGCATTGAGCGGTATTGGGCCAAAACCAACTCTCCAACATCCCCTGAAGGGTCCCAAATTGTGAGAGGGCACAGGCCAGGCCAAGGGACCCCACCAATGCACGATCAGGGCCAGGGAGGGACATGGGAGGTTGGCCAGCAAGGGAAGGACTGCGGGAGGGCTTCAGGGCATGTCCAGCCCATCTCGCTCAGTCCCGATCAGCCAGACCCCAGCAGCATGCTTACCTACCAATTAGAGCATCTGCCCCCTGTGTTCAGTGCACATCGAAGCAAGCGGTTAAGCGGCCTTAGCATATCATTAGCGTATTACACTTTGATGTATTGAATGGTCGACCAGTCAATTGGACACTTAGCAGATTAGGCTTTTATTATATAGGATAGGGAAAGGGTGGGTTTGGGGGCACCACTACTAATCTCTACCATAACTCAATAAAAAATGTATATTGGCAGATTTAAAAGATCTCAAAGATTACCTCAAAGACTACTAGATATATTCAAATTCAAAAAAAATAAAGAATTTTATAATTATCTAGGCAGCAAACACATTCAGGCTAGCCTCAGATCATCCTATACCATTAAACATCAGATTACAAAAAAATATCTATAGTTTTGAGTGCCAAATATTGTCAGATATGAATTCTAAATTCATCCATGTTATCATTCATGTCTGAAGGAGACAAAAGAAAATTTTCAGCTACAGAGAGAAGACTAACATTCTTAGAGAAAAAAGTACTGAAATTATACCCCAGCCAACTGAGAGATGAATCAAAATAAAGAATGAGGTATTTTTATGAAATGGAAAAAATGGTGATTACTAATCAATTAAATATGTTATCTAAATAATTTCAAAAGTCTAATTGCAAATAGTTTTTAAATAAAAACAATAATTACTGAAATAATGTCAAAAATAACATCTGATGTACATTTGTCAAAATTCATTGAATACATTGCATTTCATTGCATTTCATTGTAAATTTTACCTCAAAGGAAAAATAGCTGCAAGGAATTATTAAACTCTAGTTAACGATACTTGTGCTGAAGTCTTTAAGGGGAAGTATACTGATATCTTCAATTCACTTTGAAATGCATTTTAAAAGTATGAAGTGATGAATGGATGAATAGAAGAATGAATATATGATAACTCAAGCCAGGTAAAAAATGCAATAGTGGAAATCAGATAGTATCTGTATGGGTATTCACTGTCAAACTCTTCCAACTTTTCTATAGGTCTGAAAATGTTCCTAAAACAAAATGTTGGGAGGAAAAAAGTAATACCTGAGTTTAAAATCTAAGATTAAATAAGTAAAATAAGAAACTGAGGAAAAATAGAGAAGGGGAAAATAAAGTGTGTTTATTTCTTAACCTTACATGATAGACAGTCAATAGGTACCATTTTTAATCAATAATTAGGAATATATATATATTATTTTTTAAGGTAATCCAAATAGACTTTAAAAATAGGATCTATACATTTCAATTCACTAGTAAAAAAAAGTAAATACAAACAACATAGTAAAGAAATTTAAGTAAAAAGCAAGGAAGTATTAGAAAACATAAGCAACTTGACAAAAGTAAAAATGAACATATTAACTACTAGAGGCCCAGTGCATGAAATTCATGCATGAAGGGGGGTTCCTTCAGCCCAGCCTACACCCCCTCCAATAGAGGACCCCTCAGGACCCTGTGGGATTGGGCCTAAACTGGCAGTCGAACACCCCTCTCAAAATCTGGGACTACTGGCTCCTAATCACTTACCTGTCTGCCTGCTTGATTGCCCCTAACTGCCTCTGCCTGCCTGCCTGATTGCCCCTAACCTCTCTGCCTGCCTGCCTGATTGCTCCTAACTGCCTCTGCCTGCCTGCCTGATCACCCCTAACTGCCCTCCCCTACTGGCCTGATCGAGCTCCCAACTGCTCTCCCCTGCCATCCTGATCTCACTCCTAACTGCCCTCCCCTGCCAGCCTGATCTTGCCCCTAACTGCTCTCTCCTGCTGGCATGATTGCTCCTAACTGCCTCTGCCTGCCTGATCACCCCTAACTGCCCTCACCTGCTGTCTTAATCTCACCCCCAACTTCCCTCTTCTGCTGGCAATTTGGTTCTGATTGGTCAGTTTCTATGTCAGTCAGTGTCTCTGGGCCTATCAAAGGGGCCTGATCAGAAAGGCAGGGCTGACCAGCAAGCCCCAGTGGAGGCCTGGAGAGAAATGGAGGCAAAGCTGTTGGCCAGGCTGGGAGAGAAAGAGAGGCAAGTTCTAATCAATGGCTGCCACAGAGGCTATGAATCAGACTCTGCCTCTCTCCCTGCAGGCCTCTCTCTGGGCCTGATCTGCAGCCCCCTAGGCACTAAGTGCTAGGTAGGGGCACCCTCAGCAGCCCCAATCAGTGCTGGGTCACTATGGCAACCCAGCACTGACTTCCAGTCTGGTCAAGCCTTCGGGAGTTAGGACCTTGGCCCTTTATTATATAGACTAGGGGCCTGGTGCACAAAAATTTGTGCACTTGGGGGGATCCTTCAGCCCAGCCTGTGCCCTCTCGCAGTCTGGGACCCCTCAGGGGAGGTCCACCTGCTGGCGTGCCTGGCCAGCCTGGGTGAGGGGCTGATGGCTGTTTGCAGGCTTGCCAAGCCCCCCAGTGGGGACCCTCACCCCATGGGGGTGTGGCCAGCCTGGGTGAGAGGCTGAGGGCCATTTTCAGGCTGTCCCCAGCCCCTTCAGGGTTTGGGTCACTATTGGGGTGCCTGACTGGAAGCAGGTATCTGGGATTTATTTAACTTCTGTAATTGAAACTTTGTAGCCTTTGAGTAGAGGTCAGGGCCCACAGGGCCCTGGCTTCCTCCATTGCCTGGGGCAACTCCAGCTCTGTGGTTGCTGCCATCTTAGTTGAGTTAATTTGCATATTTGCTCCTGATTGGTTGGTGGGTGTGGCTTGTGGGTGTAATGGAGTGAGGGCCAACTTGCATATTACTCTTTTATTAGATTAGATGATAATAAATGTAATTATCTTAAACTCTCACATTTGAAAAACTAAACCTGTGCTTTCCCAAAATATGTACCTAACACAGAGAAGTATAAAAATAAGAAAAGATAAAAAAAATAAGATAAACTAGCAAATAACACACACACAATCTATAAAGAAATTAAGATCACAATATTTTTTATCTAAGTAGCATTTAAACCAAAAAGCTTAAGTGAAATTTAGATAAACAAATATTGAAAAAGTGAACAACTCATTAAAAAAAATATAACATCCATGAACCTTTATATGCCACATAATCTATACTAATAAATGGGTAATATGCTAATTAGACCAGGAGACCTTCCAGGAGATCTTCTGGACAAAGCCATGGCAGTGGGGCTGAGGCAGAGGCAGTTCAGGATCTTCCCAGGAAGCAGTTGGGGTGAACAGGCTGATATTACGGGGAAGTTGGGGGCAATCAGGCTGGCAGGGGTTGGCCATTGGGGGGGGGGGAGAAGTTGCGGGCAAGCAAGCTGGCAGGTTGGGGGCAGTTGTGGGCGATCAAGCCAGTAAGGGAGGGGCAGTTGGGGATGAGCAGGCCAGCAGGCACAGTGGTTAGGGGTGACCAGGCAGGCAGGCAGGTGAGTGGTTAGAAGCTAGCAGTCCCAGAATCGGGCCTAAACCAGCAGTTGGACATCCTCCAAGGAATCCCAGATTTGAGAGGATGCAGGCTGGGCTGAGGGACACCACTCCCCCACCGCCCCCACCCCCCCCCACCCCCAGGTGCAGGAATTTCATGCACCAGGCCACTAGTATAGAATAAAAATAAAGCAAGAGATTCTTAGGGGAATTCGGGGTAAATTGATAGAAATATAATAGTGATGAGAGATTTTAAGACAACATCTTTGACAGCTCAGAAAAATAATACTCCAAGAGAGTCTCCATCAGTACAAAGATGACAAGGACAATAACTTTGCTCATTCTAGAGTCTGTTTTCTTCTTAATAAAGCAGATGGTGTGTGAGCTTCTTTGGCAACCACATGCTATAGCTTTACATTTGGCTTACACTGTCTACCAACCCACATGCACATGTGCTGCTAATAAAGCTGCTCCTCTGCACATGAGATCTAACTAGACCCATGAGCTATACAACCTAGAGAGGTTTCACTATTGGTTTGGAGGAAGAAGAAATCGTCTGGGCTATAAGAACTGGAAAAGATTTCTTATGTAACTATTCAACTATAAGATGTTATAAAGCAATGGGTCCTAGTAAAAGATCAGGTGATAGAACAAGGAGGCTTGGGATCTTCCCATCTAGTGTTTATTCCCTGAGACTAGATCATGTTTCACACATGAAAATGAGAGAGATGGGAAGAGCACTGCGGTTCAGGGAAAGCTGCTAGGTGTCCATGAAGACATTTTGAATTGACAAACTAGCTCACAGAAAATGCTTTGCAGGCTGTCAGAACCTGGTTTGGAAATGTGGATTCAAGAGTAACCATCACAAAAGTGAGCTAAAATCACACAACTCAAGTTACTTAGGGAGAAGATATAGAATTAGAAAAGTCTACAAAAACCTGATGATAGAGATGTTTAAAGCCAGACAAATCTCTATATATAAAAGCCTAAGTGACTGTCATAACCAAAACAACAGAATGGATGACCGATCAGGCTGTGTGGGATGACCAGGCCGACAGGGAGATTAGTGAGGGGTGACCAGGCTGGCAGGGACAGTTGAGGGCGACCAGGCCAGCAGGGGGAGGCAGTAAGAGGTGACCAGGCCAGCAGGGGAGGCAATTAGGAGTGACCAGTTTGGCAGAGGGGTAGTTGGGGGTGACCAGGCCAGCGGGGAGGGGCAGTTTGGGGCAATCAGGCAGGCAGGCAGGTGAGCAGTTAGGAGCCAGTGGTCCTGGATAGTGAGAGGGATGCCTGACTGCCAGTTTAGGCCTGATCCTGGGGAGTCAGACATCCCCTGAAGGGTTCTGGATTTGAGAGGGTGCAGTCTGGGCTGAGGTGATCTCCCCTCCCTGGCATGAATTTCATGCACTGGGCCTCTAGTACACGCATAACACGGTAGGCAATGTGCAGCCAGCAAAGATTTGGGATCAGGGAAGACTTTCTACTGATTAAGACATTCCAGCTTTTTTTTACCCAATTTCACCTCCCTGCCTCTGTGTCTGTCAGCTGATGCTTCATCTGCCCTCTGGGGTAACACAGAATACATCTCTTCCCCCTTTCACATGACAATAGAGAGAAGAGCAGAAGCGACATTCAGCCAGGGTGCAGTTCACAAGACCAGCAGGAAAAGCCTTTTGAGAAGGCACAGTGCACTCTGAGAAAACCACATTAATCATCAACCCAGGAAACTAGAACACGCTACAAGACCATTGCTATAAATTCAATATTTACACAAAATCTGGAGGTTGAAGTTCTTAATCCTACAGGGAAGGGAAACATGAAAAGCTGCCAGAAAGAGAAGCCCACTTGCTACCTAGACTCACCAAATCCATACTCATTTTACAGAGGAGACTGAGTTGCCAAAAGATAGTATCTTAACCAGTAACATGTTCAATGCACTTTACAATTCCCACATGACTGTGCCCACTTTGAGTTGAGGAAACCAAGCTCCAAGGGCACAATGACCAATGTCACACAGCAGGTAAGTATCCAGTCTTCCCTGCTACTCAACCACATAAGCCAACCAAAGCACTCCGGATGGGAAGAAGCAGATGAAATTAGCTGTGTGGTGTCTGAAGGATCAGGCCCAGCTGTCTCATTGGAAAATGAAACCCCCGTGATGGAGGAACCTGCACACTCAGCTGGGTTTTGGGTGAAGTCACTAGGGCCCTCTCTCTAATTTCTACAAAAGAAATAGCATCTGCACACATGCTTCAGGATTGCTGCCCAGGGACCTCCTTACAAGTATGGTTTGGCTGGAGCCCCGGCCAGACTTCCTGGGGCAGGATCTCAGGAGGAGCCCTGGAATCTGAATTCCTAACAAGCCTCCCCAGTGGATCTCACACAGACTCAAGAACAAGAGCCCCTGGGGTTTATCATCATGACCAAAAACTCCACGTGCAGAGTGATTCCTGATCTGTCCCAAACAGGGGTCATCGTCCTGCCTTCAGCACTAGGTCACGTGCCCTTCTGGTCCCTGCACTCGGCTCAGCCCCGCCCAGCCCAGAGTAGTCCTCCTGAAGGACAGCCCTCTGTCATTTTCATTTCCAAAACCTGTCCTAAAAGCCACGTTTCCCTCCTAATGAGGTAAGTGGTGCCATAATACCGTTCGGAAGGTGCCCCCTGGTGTGTGGCTCAATTAAGAAAGGTGTATTAAATGATTTACATGTCTTTATTTAGCTGAAACATGAGTTCTTGACGTGCTAAGTAATATAATGTTGTTAATGGGCAGAGTATGGGGCTCATTGAATTCCTCCCGTAGCTTTCTAACTGATGGATGCATTGTTCCTTCTCACCCTCATTGTCCAATGTTTCTTCTCCCAGGGCTGGAAGGAGGGGGAGAGACATAGAAAGAGGGAGAGGGGGAACCACTCAAGAGTTGGATGGCAAAAGGAAGAACCTCCATAAGGACCGGTTCCTAGCCAGCTCGTCACAGACCAAACCCCTATGTTCAGAGCTGTCCTTGCATGTTCCTTCAAGCTTACACTGAACCTAGAAGCCTAGAGCCCCATCAGAGGCCCTGGTTATTACGTCCCCAGCTGGGAGTCCTGCTGCTCCCCAGAGGTGCCCAGGGGAGGCCTCAGTTGGGTTCATCCAGTCTTCTTACTACATACAGGCATAGCCCAAGGACCTGCAGCAGCAGCAGCCCTGGGAGCTCATTGGAGTATCAGGCCCCACCCCAAACCCATTGAATCAGAACCTGGATTGAATAAGACCCTCAAGTGGTCTTTACACACCAGAATTTGAGAAGCTCTAGCTCCTTCCGGTATAATTCAGAATCTCCTAGACCTCCCTCAGAGAGAACCCCTGCTCTCTGAGGTGGGAACCAGTCCATGCCCACCCAGAAATGGCAGCATCTCTCTTTTCTTAGATAGTCTCATGAAACAAAAACTTTAAAAAAAAAAAGTGTGTTTTTTTTTTAAAAATACATAAACAAACAAGAAGCAGGAAAGACCAAGAAAGGGTTTCTGGACTTGAGAAGTTTAAAAGCCCATATTTTATTTTATTCACATAACCACAGATTTGTCCTGCATCACACCCAAGAGCTGCAGCGCCACCTCTGCCAAGCCACAAGGAAATGAAAAGCCAGAAGGAAAACACTCTCTCTGACCCACGGGGCCGGCAACACCACTACAGAGACCGGCCTTCTAACCCCACAAGATTGCGGCATGTGGGGGCAGGGAGGGGCCTGAGAAGTCATTCCCCACCCCCAGCCCCCAGAACTAGACACAATGGCGCCCAGGGGACACGTGAGTTATTCAAGCAACTCATGCTTGTTAGAAGCTGGGGTGGCGCCCAGGTCCCTTGCCTCCCCTTCTCTGGTTCTCTGGCCATCGCACCAAAAGCTCTCGGGGAAATTTGTACGAGGACTGCTTCGAGGCCAGCGTGCAAAGGCCATTTCACAAATTTGCACAACGGGAAAGGGTGTTCTTCTAAAGCAAACTGTAACCGCTGCTGAGGAGGCGTAATCCCAAGGAACCGCCTAGGGTGAGGGTCTCCAGATTACAGATCAGCCACGGTTCCGCAGAAAGGGCGAAGTAACTCCAGCCATTCGCAGAAACTTGAACCGAACTCGACATCAGATTAGGACAGGCAACCAACTTTCTTTTTACTCTTTTTTCTTTTTTCGCCCATTCCCCCCCCCCCCACACACACACACCCAACACACACACACACAGATACCCCACACATACTCCCGACCTGCCTCTGGCAACCACCAATGCATTCTCTGTCACTATAAATTCAGTTTTTAAAGATTCCGCATCTCAGTGGGATCACCCAGCATTTGGCTTTCTCTAACGTAGTTTACTCTCTCTTTTTTAACGGGCTGCTTCGTTCCACCTTTGCCACTTGAGTGTTGTTTGTGTGAGAAGATTGATACCACCAGCTCAATGGAATTTCCACAACTGACTGATGGTTTGGTTGCCCAAAGTCACCATTTTTTTTTTTCATCAGCTACACACAGCCCAACTGGGGAGCCCAGACAGAATAACAAAAATATCCCTTAAAACCAAAAATCTCGGCCAGAAACCCCACAACTCATCAGACCCCAAGGGACTCACATCCAAATGACAAAGCAATGGCAGCGGCTGCAGGGAAACTAGAGTGAGAAAACCTAGGGCGAGGAGGGGGCTTCATAACATCCCTCTGAATAAACCTCAGTTCTCAAAACCTGCGTTCCCTGCTACCTCCAGAAGCCAGAGCACTCCCAAGATCACTGTTCCCAGTGTGTGATGGACCTCTCCTGTCCCCTAATGCCTAAACTGATAAACATCGGCCTCACGCTAGATCTGGCCACCAAGGTGAGGTTTCTGCATTGAGAGCTCCTGAAATCCACCCAGTACTTTTTCTTCCTTTCTCTTTTCCCTTTAGTCCGGAGCACCCTGCCATTTTTCTAAAAAGGAGAAAAGGAGGGAAAATACAAGAAGCAAATGCACCTTCCCTGCAGCGATGTGAGTGACTGCGATGTTTCCATGGCTTGCTTTCCACTGTTCTCGGTGACCCCTGCAGACTCCCCTTATGAGCGAGTGTTCGGGAATGTCTCTTTATTAGGTGTCTGGAGAAGTAAAGCTGTCCTGATGCCAGCGCCCCCACACTGAGGACTTTATTAGTTTTTTAATTTTCTGTCTGGGTGCTCCTGCTGCATCAAACTTTCCACAGCTGTTAGGAGCTATTAAGTAGCCTCATTTGGGCCCTTTCCCCACCCCCACCCCCTTCTTAATAACAGGAGAAACTTCTGGACACGGAGCCTTTAAACTGAAGATACTTTGTCTCTGTGGTGAGGCGTTGTTGGGGGTCCGGGAGGAGAGGATGTTCTGCCATCAGAGACCCCTGTCTTGTCCGTGTCTTGGCTCAGAGCAGGGCCTTTCAGACCACACGGGGAACAGACCTGGGCTGGAGGCCGTGCAGAAGCGAGACCTCGCCTTTGCAGCCCTTCTGCCCAGCCAGGAGGGGACGGGAGGAGCTCTGACTGTTTTGAAAGCTGCCTTGGAATTCGGCCCAGAGCTGGATGCCCGGTTCAAAGCGTTCCCTCCTGAGTGGACATTCTAAGACCCGCGGTAAAGAATAAAGCAGGACGGCTCGCAAACATTCCCCTTGTAGGCACACAGCTGTGGTTCTGGACAACAGGATAGTGCTATTGCTCATGTCCCCTGAGAAGGAAATCCTGCTCCCCACCCACCCCACACCCCCTCCCTACCAGTGGCCCTGACATGCCCCAACCCAGCCGGCGCCACAGGACTCCCTGAGCATAAATCCAAAGGTGGGGGGTGTGTGCATGTACACACACACACACATACACACACACAGCGATATATCATTAGACCAAGCAACCTGGCAGTTCCGTATCACTGGAGGATCTGGAAGGTAATGACCACTCCACGGGGCGGAGGAGGACAGACTAAGGGGCTTGAGAGCCCAGAGAATGCTTAGCACCCCTCCTGGCTCCAGCCTGCCCGTCACTTTGCTTTCCAGTGGCTGCCTTTAAGCCTCCCTTTGAGAAGACCTGATTTGCAGGGTGAATGTGAGAGAAGAAAACCCTTTGGTGATGCCTGCCTTGGGAACAATTTTGCCTCTGAAAGCAAGTTAGTATTTGGGGTTAATCCCTCTGTGGAAACACTGGGTCGAAAGCCCAGAGGAGGTCAGGGGTCTGATTAAGGCTTCTGTTTACAGGTTCTGTTTACACATAAACTTCCTGGTCCCAGGAGACAACCCAGGGGTGGGGGAGGGGAGCAGGGAAGAAAAGGACAATTTTTAAAAAATGAAATGGCCTTGCCTCTTAAAAGTAAAGTCAACAAAATAAGGTGGAACTTGTGGAGTCAAGGTTTGATTGTAATGTCTAGGTACAAATATTTCTTTTAAATTTTTCAGTCAGGATTCATAACAGGGTGGAAGCATCCTAGACACATACACGTATGTACATAGGTATATTAACACATAAAATAAAGTGGGAAGAAAGTAACCTGAGTCTGTTATCTCCTGAGAACCAGAGGGACAGTTCTGTTGCATTTTGGAGAGTGAGCTCTGATTTGATTTTTGTTTGGGCTAGCCAGAGGAAGTTTTCATGAAGACTCTAAAACAGGCAGAGGAGCTGAAAAGCATGGTATTTAGCCCAATTAAAAGCTGCTGTAAACACACACATAGGAGAAAAGCCTAGACAACGATATTCAAACCAGAAGGAAAAAAAAAATAAACACCATACTTTAAAAAGAGTTGAGGGAAAAAATACTTCACATGCTGAAAGAAAGCAAAGCCAAAATATGCAGTTGGGGGAGGGCAGAGAAAAAAATGCCACGATGGTTACCCAAAAATGAGCAGTTAATTTTTAAGATCTATAACTTGAGAAATTTTTAAAAGATTCAATTTAAAGACAAAATAGTTGGCTTTTTCTTTTTTCTTTGAGAAGACAGGGTTTTAAGAGTCTGTCCATTAGAATATTAAACAAAATATTCATGAAGAAGCCATGGGAACCCTATTACTCAGGGCATTTACAACCAGATAAAACTCAGGTATGCAGGATTTAAATCTAAAAACATCCCATAATTAAAAAAAAAAGGGGGGGGGGAGGCCCCAAACACTTGATTGCTGGTTTCCTTTTGTGTTTCTACTTTTTTGAGGCTTTTGTAAATATTAAAGGTGCTTGTCACCATTTACTTTGTCAAATTAGAAAGGTAAGCATTTCTTCGACACATCCTCATCTTTCCAGCTAAAGGATTTTGGAAATCCAAAGGTCTGACATTTTGAAAAGGGGTTTGTCAACCAAAATAATAAAACAGAAAAAGGTAAGCAAAAGTTAAAAACTGAAACCTCTAGGCCATTAACGGCCCCTTCCAAAGAATCAAGAACATTTTGAATTCCTTCATTTCTCTCATTGACTTCTGCGAGCTTCCTAGTTAATCATAGCCCTTTGCTTGCTGCCTTGCCCACTTGGCCTTCTCCCTTTGATCTCTCTCAGCCCCTAAAAGAGAATGGTTTCTTGATATTTTCTAACACAGATTCCTTCAGGGCGTCGGACTTCAGGAAGGTGGCTGTTTTAGTAGCAGGAATAAAAGGAGCCGAGAGAAGGAAGAGAAAAAAAAATGATCCAAACAAACAACTCAGCAACAGACCAGCAGTCAGAGTCCCGCAGAGTAACAAAGTTCAGGAGCCGAGGTGGGGCCGCAGCGCCTGGACGGAAGGCAACCATTGTGAGGGGACATCCAGCACAGGAGGTCTGCGCGTCTCAGGGCCCTGCTTTTCTGTCAACTCCCTTGCAGAACCGCTTTTGAGAAGGTGAGGCATTTCGCCAGCCTGACTACGTGGCTGAATAAAGGGAAAGGAATTCGGGACCCACTGGCAAATGCCAGAGGTTGCCAGAGAGCGAGTGGTGAGTCAACGGGTGACATCAGACTGTGTTATGGGCAGAAGCGAGCTTGACAATGAGCTGCCCTTTGGGCTCCAAAATGCCAAGTGGCTGGGCTCTGCAGTGGGCTATGGTCACAGGGACCACATAACTTAGACCCCAAATCGGGGCTAGGAGAATTATAACGGGGGCAGCAATCCATTAAAGCCAAGGCTACCCTATGCAACCTGGGCATTGCTGACCCTAGGAATCCCTCCAAAGTCTAGGAGCCAACAGTTAGTGTCTGCAGAGTCCACTCCAGAGAAGGCTGGCCCCAGGGGAGCTCCTTTACCCTCCTTTGTTGTAGAGGTGAAGAGCTTCTACAGTGGCAAAGCGGGTGCACCTTCGCCAACTAAATGTGGTGGGAAATACACTGTCCTGACTCTTCTCTTCTCCCGGGAGACTCAAAATATCTGTATGAGCAAATTCGATGCCCTGAAGGCCCACAGTGAATTACACTATTTAATTCCACCCAGGGCTTCCGCAAAGGCGTGTGACCACCAGGAGATCTCTTGTCTGCCCAGCACCTAGAACATTCGGGCAGACCCTGCTCTAAACCTTGGGAGGCAAAATGTAGAGGGGAGTCTGGAATCCCAGGCCCTCTTCTCCGGGAGATGGAAGCTGGCAGAGTACCTGAGGCTGCCAGGGCCCCTGAGGAGGACGCCAGAGAGTGTTCAGCGAGTGAGGTAATGCAAGAACCTACCCAGGCACAGCCAAATGGCCTGCAGAGACAAGTCTGAAGCCATCCCACACCATGAGCAGGAAGCTTCTGAGTTCACATTAACACAGGCAGGCCTCCAAGCCCGCGTTCATCCATTTCCTCAAGCAAGGATGGCAACAAGGCCTGCGCTTGATATTGAGAAAAGGGGGAGCCTGACCCAAACTCAGCTGAGCCACAACCTTTGTGTTCCTGTAAGCATTTTCTTTGGGTGGGAAGGGGGGGTGGGGGGAGGGGGGAAGGGAGGTGGGGCTTGGGAGGAGGAGGTCTGGGGCTCTACCTTATCCTGTCCTGCCCTGTCTCTGGAATGCATGCCCTGGAGGAGTGCCTGAGAAGGTGTGGTGCTGCAGCCTCACTCAGGGCTACTCCTGAGTGAGAGGATGAGTTCTGGTAAGGGAGATGATGGGTTAGCACAGAGGCTAGGAGTCAAACCAGAGCTCGCCTGGGCACCAGGGGAAGCACTTGCCGCTAGGTGTGGCCCAGCACTGTTGAAGTTGGGTGAATCTCCCTGGAATGTGCCACCCTGGCATGCAGATTATTTCCAGCCAAAAACAATTAAAACCCACCTGCCTAATGAGATTCAGAGAGACCAGCTAGTGTAGCTCAGTGGTTGAACATCGACCTATGAACCAAGAGGTCATGGCTCCATTCCCAGTCAAGGCATATGCTCAGGATTGCTGGCTCGATCCCCAGTGTGGGGTGTGCAGGAGGCAGCCGATCAATGATTCTCTCTCATCATGGATGTTTCTATCTCTCTCTCCCTCTCGCTTCCACTCTGATATTTTTTTAAAGGAGATTCATATAGAAAAACCTGCTTCAGGAAGGGAACCTTAACATATTCACCACAGCACATATTCCTCTCTGTGTCCCATTGTTTCTGGGTGGCCTTGCAAGTATTTGTTTACCAAATATTTGCTCTTTCTCTTCTACTGTAAGTTGCCTCTTCCCTGCCCCCCCCCACCCCCCACCAAAATGACATAGATGCCTCCTTTTGCCTCACTGTCTTTGGAATTTCCATGCTCCTGTGAATTCCTTGTGCACACCTATTAAAATTAGATTTTCTCCTCTTGGTCTGCCGCATGTCCTTTGAATTATTTAACCAATTGGAAGAACTAAAGAGGGAAGAGGAAAGTTTTCCACCCTCGACTCAGTCCATGAGGCAGGGGCTGCCGGTTTCATAGACGCTGGACAGTTCTCACCAGGATCTTCACAGAATCCCCTAAGGGATCTCTTCCTGGTTGGGTTCTGCTATCCCAGTTTGTCCTTCATTCTGCAGCTGGAAACACAAACTCACAGGTCTTTCAGAGCACCTCACCGTGAGCTGGTGGACACGAAAGCCCTATAAAGAGGTCGTCATGATGGGAGGTGGAGATCATCAATGCCCAGACGTCTTCACACGGTGCCAAGGCCCTGCATGGTGCTCTCTGAGATGACTCCCCGTTCTCTCCTCCTTCCCTCTGCTATATCTGCTCAGATTCAGCTTCTCTTTGGTTCCTAAACATACTGATAGGAGCAGAAATCGAATATTGGGGACCAGTTATAATTGTAAGAAATATTAATCATGCTCTGTTAATCATGATTGCTAAGAAGTCACACTCTAACCTGGCTGGGAGTTGCACTGGGACCTGGGAGCTCACCTGGAAATGCAGCCCATCCTCTCCACCTGGGAGGTGCCTAGCATCATGGAAAGATTCATAATCTTGTTGCAAAAACCAGAGCTGCCAGCCCTTTGAAGACCCCCAGCCTTTGCATACCCATAGGCCTTTGCAAATCTCCAGCCTGCATTACCTATAAACTGCCCATTCGGCATACCCTTTTGCCTAAGTCCCATATAATCTTTGTCTCTCTGCCCAATATAAGCAGCTGGTTTATGGTGGGGCAGAGCAGATTTTTGTGGATGACCTGCTGCTCTCCCATACTGTCAGCAGTATTGAAATAAATGCGCATACATGATTCAATCCTGTCTCTGCTTAATTGGCTCAAATAGTGACAAGCAGTGCAGACCTGTTGATTAACCAGTTACAATATCACTGATCTCATGATCCTTTGCTTTTCCGAATGCTGTCCCTTGCCAATAATATTCTATCTCTCTAACAAAGGTTTACTCATGTACTTTAAGCCCCACCTGAGATTCCACCTGTGTAGCTGAACAGGCTTCACTACTGCCCCTGCACCATCTCTACTCAAGCAGAATTTAAGCCTTCCTCCTCTGTGCTCACACCACCTTATTACACACCCTACGAGGGTCTTCTTGGCTGAACTCTGGGTGCCTAAAGCAGTGGTTCCCAACCTTCTGGCCCTTTAAATACAGTTCCTCATGTTGTGACCCAATTATAAAATTATTTCCGTTGCTACTTCATAACTGTAATGTTGCTACTATTATGAATTGTAATGTAAATATTTGATATGCAGGATGGTCTTAGGTGACCCCTGTGAAAGGATTGTTTGACCGCCAAAGGGGTCATGACCTACAGGTTGAGAACCTATGGCCTAAAGGCAGGCAGCTGTCACCCCAATCCTTTTGTCCTCAGTGCCTACCCCAACACCTACTGCAGGGTCAATGCCCAGGTTATGTGGGGGTCACACTGTAGTATCAATGCCCGTTAATGTGGGGTCACTTGGAGCAGCAAACCGAAGTCTGTAGACTCATAATCAGAATTCAAACTGTTTTCCTGAGGCCTTAGCATTTTAAATTTAAAAGTAAAAGATACCAGAACCATGGCTTTATGATCTGAAAAGAATGACCAATGTGTTTAAAATATGGAAATGGATCAGGTCTTTATAACCAGGGCTGAGCAAAAGGATATTTGTTGGAGTTGACCATCCTGTCAATTTACATCCCAAGAGAAATGATAGTCAGAATGGCTGAGGCCATTTCAAAGGGAACCAAAACCCACTCACCTCAACCCCCACCCAGGAGTCCTTCCAGGAAATGGCGCAAACACTGGGCCAGACAGACACCTTCTGCGCAAGGAGGAGAGATTTCCACGATGGAGGAAGTACCTGGCTTGGGGAGGAGGTACAGACTGAAGTGAGAAAGAAAGGAAACCAAGGAGAATAACAGTGTCTGGGAGGTGAGAAGAGGACCAGAGGACTTGATAATAAAAATGCCCAGAGCTGAAAGCTGCCCTGCAGTCCCATCAGAGAGAAAGGGTCCAGCCCAAGAAGTCCTCAGGGCTCACAGCCTAGAACTCAGGAGCAGAAGCGGCAAGGGCTCACCCTCAGGCTGTACAGCTCAGTAAGCAAGCCTGGATTTCGGAAGTTCTCTGGTTAATTTCCAGCCATCAAAATATAGCCCAAGACTCTGTAAAAAATCTCCCTAAAACATTCCACATGTCCCCCAAGGCAGAGGGTAATTGTTATGAACAAATCCACATGAATGCTATGCCAAGAGCAACACACTGAGAATAAAGAAGGGGCAGGAAGCATGAAAAGGGGGACTAGCTGGAAACCTGAATGACAGATGTGGGCAAAACCAGAGGGAAGTGGAACTTAGCACCTCAGAGGCTCCTCGCTATGGAGAAAGGTCCAGCACAACAGCCCTGAAGGGTTTTTGCATCCTGGGGGGACACTCCAGAGTGATGCTGCGACTGCTGCTAAGTGTCGGTAGATCAGGCTCACAGCTGCAGAGACAGTCCCTCCAGGCACAGCCTCCAGGACTTGCAGGGACATCATCTAGGACAACCCAGTCTATCTCTGCATCCCCTCCACACGGTTCCCTCATGTGGTCAGATGGTTTCTGCTTCACCACTTTCAGGTGCCTTGACTTTATAGGAAGTTCTTCCTCCTAATGAGCCAATTTTTCCCCTGGAGAGAGAGGAGGAGGAGGGCGCTAACGGAGTAGCTATTCTTCCCCATGGCAGGCTCTCAGGGGAGGAAGTTAAGTCTAATGTTCACAGTAAGCATCCCTTTGTTCCCTGTAACATTAAGTCCCTGTCTGTCACTCTCCTTTCGAATGTCCTGAGACACGCCCTGGCTGGAACTGAGTGCGGATGTCCTGGGGGCCAGTCCTCACTCTTTCTACCATTGTGCAGCCATCAGTAGGCTATTCTGGTGCAATAGCAGCCATAACTAGATGCATAAAAACAAGAGTTATCCCCCAAAAAAACAGCTGAAAAGTTTGTATTGTTCCCGCCACAAATCTATGGTGAGGGTATCAAAGCCAGCATAGCTACTCTTTTCTTTTTTTTTTTTAAATATATTTTATTGACATTTTACAGAGAGGAAGGGAGAGGGATAGAGAGTTAGAAACAACAATGAGAGAGAAACATCGATCAGCTGCCTCCTGCACACCTCCTACTGGGGATGTTCTCGCAACCAAGGTACATGCCCTTGAACAGAATTGAACCTGGGGCCCTTCAGTTCACAGGCTGACGCTCTATCCACTGAGCCAAACCGGTTAGGGCTAGCATAGCTACTCTTGAACAAGCATCACCTTTCTCTTGTCCTCTCCCTCACTTTGGTCATTACTGAGATTTAACCCTGTTTGAGAGTCTCCACCTCTTTCAGTTCTCTGTAAGTGCAACGGTTCACCCTCCCAAGGAAACCTTCACCCTGAGAGTGGCCCTCGCCACCAATATGTGCCCTAAAACAGAAGCATTCCCAAAGAGTGCCGTGGAAGAGAGGTACGAGTAAGTGAACCTTAATAACATGAGAGCCCAATCTACTGAAATTGGAAAAAAGTAGCCTCCCAGACCAGGCAGAATTGGCTGGATCCCACTGAGGAGGAAAGCTGGTTCTGCAAGGAATGTTAGGCCATTAAACCAAACAAAGCCCTGTCCCCTGGTAGGTAAGGCAGGGGGCCTTGTTTTTGAGCCCTTTAGGGCCTTGGGGGGAGGGAGTATATTTGCAAATCAATGAACTTGAGGGGCACTTATAAAGCAAGGTTCTCGAGTGCTACCCTCATTCTGATTTGGATTGGATTAATCCCAGAGTCCGCGCGTGTTATTAAACTGTGATTTCTCCACCTCTTCAAAGCGTCGCTTAGTTTTTTTGGTCTTTCTGCAACATTTTGGTTCCCTGACCGGGAAACTAATCGGATGCTGGCTCTTGCCTCTGGATAGAGGACTGGGTTAGGGGCCTGGGGGCACAGGTGCCCTGCTGATTTTAGCAGAATTAAATGGGGGAACTCCAGCACTCCCGGACCTCAGCCCAGGGACCCGGCCGGCACCTGAAGAGCGTGGACAAACACTTCTGGACCTGTCTGTAAGGTAGGGCCCATCTGATTAATCAGCCTACTCCCAGTGAGTAGAAGGAGGGAAGTGATCACCCCCTCATTCAGGTCAGGAAATTCTCGGTGGATACCCGGTGATAGCGGGCCCCTCAGGTCAGGAATTGAATAGAGTACTCATTCTGAGTGAGTATCCGGTGAGAGCGTGCTCCTCAGGTCAGGAAATTTTGAGTGGGTACCCGGTGAGAGCGGGCCCCTCGGGTCAGGAATTAGAAGTTGGGTAAAATGTATTTTAAACTCTGAGTGAATGTCTCTAGTCACTGATCATCATAGGGTCGGGACAACTTATGTTCATTTGTTTAAACTAGCAGTTTATTTTGCCAGGAAATGGCTTCTTGGCTCCGGCCAGGAATGTGGTTAATTTGCATTTGAATTCCTTTGCATTTGAATTCCTTAGGCCCTGTCTTCTGAGATGAGAGTTTTGATCTAGATTTTCTCTTTGTAAAAATGTATTGTTTAATGTACATTGTCTTGAGTTCTGTCTCATTAAGTCATGTAATATAAGCAAGTTATCTCTATAAAGGGGTTTGTTCCAGCAGCTGAATGACCTGGGGCATTACACGTGGCTTTCATGGAGGATGCCATCTTGGGAAGGTGGGAGCCACCCCTAATTTGCCACTCAGGGGTGGGGCTCACAGCTCCGCAGGGCAGGGAGATTAAGGGCCCTGCTCCCTGCTGTATTGAATTAAGGCTAGTTGGTGATATTCTGTAATGTAAATATAGTGTGCACCAAGGTTTTAATGGGGAATGCTATCTGTCTTTATTGTTTAAATATGCATCTTTGTTGCTTGCTTAAAATTGTTTAGCTAGTAAATTTCTGTTTGGG
>PVJC01010346.1:0-43900 GCA_004026665.1 Murina feae
CTTTCTTTCATTCTTTCTTTCTTTCTTCTTTCATCAGCTAATTGCCTATTTGTTCTCAAGTACGCACTTCTTCTGAATTACTTGCACCGGCCCCTGGATCCAATCAGCCCCGCGCCGCGCGAGTGCACCGTCGGGCTCAGGAAGACATGCCTCCTAATAAACTCGTAAACCAGAAGCGGCGCTGCGAGAACTCGGCAGCCCTGTCTTCTGAGGTTTGTGGGCCTGTAAATACCCCTCCTTCCTCCACGGCCCACAGACAAAGGGGCGGCTCCAGAGTGTTACGGGGCGTTCGTGTCTCCGAGGGGGTCACATTTTCACCGACGAACAAACGCCATTTGGTTATATTCCACCCAGGAGCTACAGAAAACCCCTGACGCTGTTTTTTCTTTTCTTTTCTTTTTTAATAAGGAAAGTGCTGCCCTGACCGGTGTGGCTCAGTGGATAGAGCGTCGGCCTGCGGACTGAAGGGTCCCGGGTTCGATTCTGCTCAAGGGCATGGACCTTGGTTGCGGGCACATCCCCAGTAGGAGGTGTGCAGGAGGCAGCTGATGGATGTTTCTAACCCTCTCCCTCTCCCTTCTTCTCTGTAAAAAATCGATAAAAAATATATTTAAAAAAACAGAAGAAAGAGAAGTGCAAGGAAAGGAGAAGCCGCGGAAAGACCCGGAAACCAGTGAAGGAGATAAAGGGGCTCCGGCTCCTGGCGATGGGTTGCCTTCCCCGGCGTTTGCCGTCGGAGAGAAACAGCGTGCGTCCCCCAGCGGGGCTGGCTTTGTCATAATATTTAACGACACCCAGAGAGGTGTTGTTTGTTTTCTCCTGCGAGTTAGAACAGAGTCAACAGGGCGCTTAGGAGCAGGTGGAAACCACCCCAAGGCCTGAGTAGTAGCTATGCCGGCCCGGCCGGTGCGGCTCAGTGGTTGGTCATCGACCTGTGAACCAGGAGGTCACCGGTTCGACTCCCGGTCAGGCCACAAGCCTGGGGTGCGGCCTTGATCCCCAGCAGGGGGCGTGCAGGCGGCAGCCGATCCGTGATTCTCTCTCTTCGTCGATGCTTCTCTCTCTCTCTCCTTCTCCTCTCTTCTCTTAAACAAACAAACAAACAATGGAGGGGTGGGGGCGGCCGGGGAGAGGTCGGTGGGGGGAAAGGGAGACTTATGTAATACTTTAAACAATGAAGAATTTAATTTTTTAAGAAAATAAGGAAAAGCCGTCAAAACTAAAATAAAGGGCTGTGATGCATGAGATAACCCCGTTTTCTAAGCCAAACATCAGAACCTGTGGCCTGATGACCCTGGTAGATCTTGGAGGAACTTGGTGACCAAATATCAGAGAGAGAGAAGAACATCCATGAGGAGAGAGAGTCACGGATCGGCTGCCTCCTGCGCACCCCACTCTGGAGATCGAGCCTGCAACCTGTGCCCTTGACCGGGAATCAAACCGTGACCTCCCGGTTCACAGGTCGACACTCAACCACTGAGCCACACGGGCCGGGCCTCCATCTTTAGCCCGTACATTATAGAGTGTTCCAGAAAGCACCTCACAGCTCGCAGGGAGAGAAACGGAGAGACCGCCTCCACTCGAACGCCAGGGGTCTCAGACACAGACACCTGAGCAGCCGGGCGTGGGGGTCCCCGGTGGACGTTGGGGGAGACGGGCCCCCCGGCTGCGTAGTCGGGATGCAGGCCTCTGGGTGCCAGCTCTGCACAGGATCACCCGCCCTGGCCGCGAGGGTCCCCCCACGCTCACGGGGAGAGCGAAGCGGGGCGACATGGGCAGAAGGAGGAAGGCGTTTCCCTGAAGCAGAAAGACCACCGATTCGAGGGGAAAACGCGCGTTTTCATACGGTTCAGCGTTTCTTTAAAGTTTTAACGATCCCAGTGTGTTAGGGCCTAACCCCCCGAGGGCAGCCGTGAGGGGAGGGGGCACGGCAATTAACAGGAGTCTGTAACCCCCCAAACTTCCTCTGCTCGCCCGAAACTTGGCTAATGATCCCCAGGCCATGGCGTCTGTCTGCGCAGCCGGCGAGCTGGCTTCAAGCTCACACCTTCCCTCTTAATAAAAGCCGAGGGTGCTTCCTACATGCACTCCCGCCATCAGCAGCCATCGCCTTCACAGCCACTTCCAAGTGCCCCAGCGAGAAGGCTACTAGGGGAAAAAAAAGAATATATATACACACACACACACACACACACACACACGTGTGTATGTGTGTATGTGTATATGTGTATATATGTGTGTATATGTGTGTATATAAATGTGTGTGTTTATATGTGTGTATATATGTGTGTATGTGTGTATGTGTATATGTGTAGATGTGTGTATATGTGTGTGTGTATGTTTGTAGATGTGTGTGTAGATGTGTGTATATGTGTGTGTGTATATATGTGTATGTAAATACTTTGAAGAAAGTATGAGACTCTGACGCTTGCTTAATCAGACATTCTAGGGGAGGAGGAATGGCAAGGGGGAAAATCTCAATAAAAAGTCTTTAAAAGCTGTAAGTGGGTTTGATGGAATCTGAGCTGGGTGTCTCGGGGCGCTGGAGGCCGCCAGTGGTAATGGGGTCCAGCCGCCGGGGCCGGGGACCAGGACGGAAAACGGGACCGAATAATGTCTTTCCCGGGAAGTGACAGCCAAAGCCTGTCCTGTGGCCGTGACTGCTGTGAGGAAGGAGAAGGGGGGGCAGGGAGAATATATTTAAACATGTTTGTGGGAAAGAGCATAGCCACGCGCAGGTTCTAAAGAATCCAATTGAAAAAGAATTGTTTTTTTATATATTGTTGTTTTGATTGTGTTTTATATTTATTAACGTTAGAGAAAAGGGGAGAGGGAGAGAGAGATAGAGACATCTATGATGAGAATCATGGATCGGCTGCCTCCTGCACGCCCCCCACTGGGGATGGAGCCCGCCACCCGGGCCTGTGCCCCGACCGGGATTCGAACCCTGACCTCCTGGGTCCTAGGTTGGCACTCAACCCCTGAGCCGCGCCGGCCGGGCTAATAGGGTTTTCAGCGAAGTTAGCATTCTGGAAAAACGTCATCAGAAAAGTAACCCAGCCCGCACCCCTCGTGTGTTTAAAAGTCAAGCTTGGAATTCCACGTGTCCAACCAAGACACATCCGGCTTCTGCGCGTGCTCTGTTGGTTCCCAGGAAAAGCCAAGCGCATTCGGCAGGCGAAGGAGGAGGCCATGGTGGAGGTGGACCAGTTCAGGATGCAGAGAGACAAGGAGTTTCGGGCGAAACAGGCGAAGGTGAGCTTGTCGGCCCTGGTATTTGTGCAACGGAGGCCCTGAGGGTCCGTGTTCCTCAGCTGTCACGCAGACAGCACCCCAGAGTGAGCCGATACGCACCCACCAGGGCTCAGTGTTAAACTAAATCTTACACGCGAGGAAACTCGTGCCTCTTCAATGTCAAGGCCTTTCGATGGGTCATTGAAAGTATCCGTCAACAGTCATCATCTCCTGCACAGCACACACTAACCATCACCTCCTCAAATCCACACATCGACGGGGTTGTTTCAAGGATGATTCCAAATGACACGTTCTTTTTCCTTTCTCTCTCTTTTTTAAAAAAAATATTTTTATTGATGTCAGAGAGGAAGGGAGAGGAAGAGAGAGATAGAAACATCCTTGAGGAGAGAGAATCATAGATGGGCTGCCTCCTGCACGCCCCACACTGGGGATGGAGGCCCACAACCCAGGCGTGAGCCCTTGACCGGAATCGAACCCGGGACCCTTCAGTTCCCAGGCGGATGCTCTATCCACTGAGCCACACCAGCCAGGGCTAAAGGACACATCTTGACCAACACGTTTCATAAGAGACCCGCTTCAGAAAAACGTGTTACTTTTATTTTACTACGGCCAGTTGACTGGTAGAATCAATCACAAGTGCTCTGCAATGTCGTAGAACGGGTCTGAGAGCCCAAACTCCCCTTAGCAAACTGCTGAAGGGTCTTCTGCTATTTCCTTAGGTTCTTCTACCTCTGTCTTCCTCCCCCTTCCTCTCCGAAATCAATGAAAATAATTTTAAAAAAAAGAAAACAAGAAAAAGAAAAATGCGATGACAACCCTTGTCGATAAACCCGGGGTGATGATGGTGACCCCTCACTTGCTTTTGCATTTTTAAAATACATTTTATTGATTTTTTACAGAGAGGAAGGGAGAGGGATAGAGAGTTAGAAACATTGATCAGCTGCCTCCTGCACACCTCCCACTGGGGATGTGCCCACAACCAAGGTCCATGCCCTTGACCGGAATCGAACCCGGGACCCTGCAGTCCGCAGGCCGACGCTCTAGCCACTGAGCCACACCGGTCAGGGCCCACATGTGCTTTTCACGGGCTGACTCAGGACACAGCCATGACCTGCTGGGGACCCCTTCCTGCTTTTAGGAAGTTGTTTCCACCCCCCTGGTGACCCTGGTGGTGGTACCATCCCTGGAGGACATCCTGGCACCTAACCCGGGAGGTGTGCACACCGCAGGCCGTCTAGGGAAACAGGGCCGGAGCGGATGGAACTTGGGAAGCCCTGGGGTGGGGGGGACGCCGCGTGCAGGGCCCTGACTCCCTGTCGCCCCGCAGGCCATGGGCTCGCAAAGCAACCTGGCGGAGGAGATGGAGGCGCAGGCGCTGGAGAAGATCGAGGAGATGACCGGGGGCTACGGCCGCCGCCTGGAGGGCGTCCTGGCGCGGGTGCTGAGCCTGGTCTGTGACGTGCAGCCAGGGCTCCACCTGAACTTCAGAGCCGCCGACTGAGCCCCCTGCCCCCGTGGCTCCGTCAAGGGGCCGCGCAGGCCGCCTGCTGGCTCGTGGCTTCCCGTGTTTGTGGGTTTTTTAGAAAATATATTTTACTGATTTTCACAGAGAGGAAGGGAGAGGGAGGGAGAGAGAGAAACATCAATCAATAATAATCAATCAATAATAATAAACAAGAATAGTGGCCATCACTGCTCCCGTCGTTGAAAAGGAACTAAGCCGGAGGAGCTGACTTAAGGGGACGCGTGAGGGGAGATGGCGGTCATCTGCGGGCCCAGCAGGTCTGGACGGCGGCCGGGACGCGATGCTGGTTTCAGGGGAGCTGCTGACTTCGGTTCAGTGGGGTTCGGCGGAGCAGACGCTGCGGGGAACCCGTTTCGATCATGTTAGCGCCTCCGGGGGGCAGCACCTGCCGGCGTGTGATGGCTGCTAGGCACCTGCCGTCCGTGCATAAGGGGCGGGCGGGGACCCCGCTCACCCCCGGGAGGCCTGGCTGCGGGGAGGTCAGCGTTTGGAGCCGCTGTTCCGAGAGACGCTTTCCTGAGCCAAAAAAAAAGCAAATATGTCGAGATCCCCCAGAACACTGTGGGCTTCCGTCCACGCGAGAGGCACGGTCGTCCCCACGGCGACATGCCGGGCTGGCAACGCGGGAGAGGGCCGGGGTCTCTCGGAGGGACGATCGGATGGGCCACCGTTTCTGAAGGGGCTTTCAGGTGCAGCCCGGGTGGCTCAGTGGTTGAGTGTCGGCCTGTGAACCAGGAGGTCAGGGTTCGATTCCCGGTCGGGGCACAGACCTCGGCTGCAGGCTCCATCCCCAGGACCAGGTCAGACGCAAGCTGGCGGCAACCAGCGATGTGTCTCTCTCATCGGTGTTTCTGTCCCTCCTTCTCTCTCTCTCTCTCTCTCTCTCTCTCAGTCAACGAAAGAACACACCCTCCGATGGGGACTAACCAACGAAAATGTTGAAACAAATAAAGGAAGGTGGGGGTGTCCGTCCTGTCTCTGGGGCCCTGCCGTCTGGCTGTATTCGTGGGTCCGCGTCGCGCTGACCCTCAGAAGAGTGGAGGGACCTGTGTTTCTGCCTCTGTCCAGGGGCCCTGTCCACGCGGAACGGTAAGGGGAGGTTCTCCACGCGTTCCCCACGCCGGGCAGGGTGCAAGGACGCCGCTCCCCGAAACACAGGAACGAAAATCCCAACCCAGGGAACGCTGGCCAGGCCCAGCGCCCCGTCCAAGCTGAGGGGTCCCCGACGGGCGCCGGCCGTTCCGTCTCCGAACACGAGGTGGCGCTGTGCACGCGCTGAACCTGGAGCGCACGCGGCCGGGCGCAGCGTTGGAAAGAGAAGAAGAGAGAGAAGAAGCCCATTTTCCTTCGTGGATTTGCTGGCCCGACGCACAACTCCTCCGGGAAACGCATGGGCACGAGGTCGCGGTTATTTCATTACGTTTCGGGGGGCAGGGGCGGGGGGAGACGCATCCTGGATTTGGCCTGGGGAACGGGACTTTCTTCCAGACACGAAACCATCCAATTAGAGAGAAAGAAGCAGCCGGACGCCCTGGCTTTGCAGGGAGGACCATCTCCTTGGCTACGGGAGGGCCGGGCGCCTGTGTGTGTGTGTGTGCGTGTGTGTGTCTCGGCCGCAGGTTTTATGTGACAAAGGGGACGGCTGAGCCGGCTGGGTGCTTTGTAGTCTGGCTGTTGCAGCGTCGGGTGCGCAGGGGCAGGTGCTAATGAGGCCGAGGTCACCCCATCCCCTTCCTGCCTGAAGGTGCGTTCCACTCACAGAGCCCAAGGTGACCTTGACTTTGACCAGCCACCGCCCCCCTCACACACACACACACACACACACCAGCGCTGGGTCTTCAAAGACTCCCGCGCACGGGAAGGCCCCTGGCCAGAATGAACACATCATTAGGAGGAGATGGAGACGGCGCCCAGTGGGTCTCCTGCGAACAGCAGATGGGCACGGCCGCTCTCTAGGAAAGAGGGTGTGCACGTCCGCGCGTCTGACCGGCCGGCCGAGTGCCCTTCCTGTCTGCTGGTTCGGGTAGACTCCGGGCAGGAGCTGGATCCCCGGGGATACGGGCCTCATGGGGCTCCCCAGGAAGATAAACAGGCAAACGGATATCGGATAACGCAGCCGACGACATCCCGGACGCAGACATCAAGGGCCGAGGAAGCGAGAAGAAGGGTCAGCCCCCCAGGCATCGTTGGAGCCGAATCCACAGGACTCACGGCATCCGACGGCGGGAGGTGGACAAGGGCCTTCGGGGGGAATGTGTGGGAGGACGGGGAGGAGTCAGAGAACCTGGGAGCCTTCCCCGCACCTAGGATTTGGGGTCTCAAGGGCGTCAGACAAGGTTGCACACAAGGCAACCAATCCATGTGCCTCTCTCACCTCAGTGCTTCTCTTTCTCGTTTCGTCTCTCTTTCCTTCTCCCTCCCTTCCTTCCACTCTCTCTACAAATCAATGGGGGGAAATGCCCTCGGGTGAGGGTTCACGGCAACAAAACGCTTCCATTAAGAGATGGGGGCAACTAAGGATTTGGTTCTGTGCGTGAGGTGTGCTAGTAGGCGGCCCAGATCTTTCCCTCGTGGGTCTGTTCTTCCATCATATTATATTGGTCCCATCTCCTGGTCAAACTCCCGAGGGGACAATTTGCGTGTTAGGCTTTTATATATAACCTAGAGGCCCAGTGCGTGAATTCAGGCATGGGTGAGGCCCCACTGGGGGCGGGGTCGGCTAGGGAGAGGGGCTGCAGGAGGGCTCCAGGACATGTCCAGCCCATCTCAGTCCCAATCGGCCGGACCCCAGCAGCAAAGCTAACCTACCGGTCGGCGCATCTGCCTCCTAGTGGTCAGTAAATATCACAGCGATTGGTCGACTGTCTGCCCCCTGGTGGTGAGTGCACGTCACAGCGAGCGGTGGAGTGGCCTTGGCATATCATTAGCATATTATGCTTTGATTGGGTGAACAAATGACTGGACCGCCAGACACTTAGCATATGAGGCTTTTAATATCTTTTTTTTAAATATTTTTTCATGCAAAGGTGTGGATGTATAGTGTGTGTTCTCTGCGGAAGTAAACGTCCCAAGATTGTAACGCAGAGCGAACCACTGACCATATTCTTACGAATATTGTTGTCCTGGTGTCAGAGTCATGAACGACATTTGGAAGTCAGGGGGGCGGGTGAGCACCTGGGTGAGTGACGCCGTCCAGCGACACGCAGACACCAGGGAAATGGCGGTTGTCGGTGTAGCCGGATGTTTTGCGAGGCAGCTTGCCTTCTGTTTGTAAATAAAAAAAAAAGTCCCTTCAGCCTATGAAGCAATAGGTGCCTCACACAGGAAAGAATGTCATCGGCTGAGCTGGTTATTCCTTCCCTCACCAACCGCAAAGCCCAGGCAGGCAGCCAGACCCGGTTACCCGAGATGTAAATTAGGGAGATTATTTTATAAGTAATAACGAAGCCCAGACAGCAAGGCTCAGGGGTTGAGCGTCGACCTGTGAACCAGGAGGTCAAGGCTCGATTCCCGGTCGGGGCACAGCCCCGGGTTGCGGGCTGGATCCCCAGTGAGGGGCGTGCAGGAGGCAGCCGGTCCAGGATCCTCTCTCATCATGGATGTTTCTCTCTCTCTCCTCCTCCCTTCCTCTCTGACATCAATTTAAAAATATTTTTTAAAAATAAGAAGAAGAAATGACATGGACTCGAGGGTTCGTATCATCAACCTTGAGGCCTCACCATGAGTCACTAAGCTCAGAGTCCATGCCAGTGGCATTTATGCACCTGCACTTCGACCATCTCTCTCTCTCTCTCTCCCTTCCCCTCCCCACCCCAAAGTCACTTCTGGAGGAGATTTGAGACTTGAAAACAGGTTTTTTTTTTAAAAAAAGCACATGACGAAAACGCCCGGGCAAAGGGCTAACCAGACGGATGTGGCGGAAGCTAAATATTTAGGTTTGAGGAGCAACAGGGAGAACCGCCTCTTAGGTCCGAGGGCGGCGAGGAGGAGCAGCTGCGGTCCCGGCAAAACCTCAGTCCCAGGGAGAACCTTCTCGATGACCCAGCCGGCATCAGGCCTCGGACCCTTTCAGGGTCCTGGCCCCAGGGGTTGCTGACCAGCATCCTATGTGTGGACTCTCGTGCCTCATGAAAAGGTTACAATCTGACCCACATTGTCTCATAAACGTCATGACAGCCACCAATGGGAGGCGAGAAAGCGCCCTGAGCCACACAATCCCCCCTCCCTCTCTCTCTCTCTCTCTCTCTCCCTCCCTCCCTCCCTCCCTCCCTCTCTCTCATTATAAACAGGATGCTACCAACCCAGAGGGGCTCCCCGTACGCGTGGTCCGCGTGTTCTTACGGAAGGCCACGATCCACGTGTGCACATCCTGCCCGCAGAGTGCGAGCGGCCGGTTGGACGAGATGGACGTGACTCCCGGCTTCCCAGGTGGGAAGAGGTGTGGTCAGTGGCCCGTTTGATTGACAGGCTTTTTTCATTGTTGCCCCCTTTTTTTTTTTAATTTCCTGGAAGCCCAGCCAAGTGATCCGAAGACAAGAATGTCACAAAGGCCTCGTTATTTCTTTTCTGCCTGTAGGTTGCTTCTTGGATAGTGCAGTGAGATACATATGTGAGTGTGTATGTGTATGTATGTGTATATAATGATAAGACGTATAGAGTGATAATATATATAAATATGTCCTCCTATACATAAACAATCGTGTATGTATGGCTCTGGGGTTTTTGTCATGTTTTTCGCTTGGGATAGCAGCCACTTTTCCCTCTAAATTATATCATGGGTTGTTGTTTTTTTGAAACCGGGACGTCTTCATGGAGATTCTACAAAGCAACGCGCCTGACTCTCCCACCAGCCTTTATCCTTTTTTTAAAACGTGTACTGAGAACATCCTACGCGGAAAGCACCACCTCGCCCGCCCCTGAGGCTGACCTACTCGGCCACCATCCACCCATTCTCCAGATGCAGCCCTCAGGGCCTCCTGCATCTTTCTCTGTCTCCCCGCCAGCTCCCCTCCTCCTCACCCAGCTCATCACGCCCCCCTCCACACACACACACTCACTCACGCTGAAGCTGAGCCCCAAATGTCTCCGCAGCTGGAACCCCGTCCCCCGTCCCAGGCTCCTCGCGGACCCTCTGCCCCTCCTGCTCCCCACAAGGCCTGATCCGCCCGTGACCTTCAGAAGCATAAAGAGCATCGCGCCGGCCCTGCTTAAAGCCCCGCACCCACTCCTCCCCCTGAAGGTTCTCGCTTCCTCCTTCCGGCCTCAGCTCTGAGGCCACCTCCTCGGGGAGCCCTCCCTGACCACCCTGCCGAAGCAGAGGGCGCGGAGCAGGAGGCGGCACACGTTACAGACGCCGCTGCCCACGCGCTGACATGCACGATCAGAACGCTGAAGGGGACGGGTCTTCACGTGTGTGCACTTGCGTGATAAACAAACTAGAAGCCCTGGCCGGTGGTGCTCAGTGGGTAGAGCAGCCGCCCATGGACTGAAGGGTCCCGGGGTCGACTCCGGTCAAGGGCGCGTACCTCAGTTGCAGGCGTGGTCCCTGGCCCTGGTCCGGGCATGTGCGGGGGGAGGCAGCCAATCGATGTTTCTCTCTCTGTGTGTCTCTCCCTCTCCCTTCCACTTGCTCTAAAAATCAATGGGAAAATCTCCTCGGGTGAGAATTAACAGCAAAAGGAACTGGGAGACAGTGGGTGGCAGCTCCATGAAAGCACAGAACAGCGGGGAAAGCATTGGGTTTGGCGTAAAACTGTTGAAATCCTAGCTCCTTGACTTCATAACCCGATGAGAACATGGCCTGACTTTTTGGAATCAGGTTTTCTCATCTACAGGATGCGCCTAAGATGTTCGAAGGACAGAGTTGCTGTCAGAATCACAACCTGGAACATAGCAGCTACTGCTCAGGCTAGCTTTTTCTTTCATTTTTTAAAATATATATATATATTTTATTGATCTCAGGGAGAGGAAGGGAGAGGGAGAGAGAGAAACATCCATGATGAGAGAGACTCATAGACCGGCTGCCTCCTGCACCCCCTCACTGGGGATGGAGCCCGCAACCCGGGCCTGTGTCCTGGACCGGAATCGAACCAGGGACCCTTCAGTCTGCAGGCTGATGCTCTATCCACTGGGCCACACCAGCCAGAGCTCATTGTTTTCTTTCATTCTCAAAAGCTGGGCTTTCTCCACATGCTGCCTAACTAAGCAGGTCCCAATGGCCGCTCCGAAGGAAAAAGTAAGTCATCCACTGCACACGGCTACATCGGTTAGAATAACAACATTTCCCGTTATTCCCAGACATCCGCAGAGCCAGCGCGCCCCACTGCGCGTCTGGACCGAGTCCCATCCAACATGAGCGCGGAGGAGAGGGTGCAGGATTACCTTGTTGGGCGGCCCAGCCTTTTCGGCATTTGCACCTCATTTGGAACCTCCAAGTCCTAGAAGAATGTGCCCGTTGGTTTATTCATTCAACAAATATGAGGAGGCCGCGGGGGTGGGGGAGGGGGGGGACGGGCGTAGAACCAGGAACAGATCCTCACGGTGTAGACTCTGCATCACCGTGAAGGTCAGACCAAGAGCTTCTGACCCCCGAAGGTCATAGCGTCAAATAACACTGGACCGATTACAAACGGGTGACCTGGAGTCGAAGGAAATGGGTTGGATTCCCAGAACTACCACCATTCCCTGGGAGGCGGCTTCTCGGAGCCTTATTTTCCCAGACGTGTGTGGTCCTTTTTCTTTCTCTTTCTTTTTTTCCCCAACATATTTTTACTAGAGGTGCGGCGCACGAATTCATGCATGGGTGGGGTCCCTCGGCCTGGCTGGCGATCGGGGCCACAGGAGGTTGGCTGTAGGAGCGCACTGACCACCAGGGGGCAGCTCCTGCATTGTGCGTCTACCCGCTGGTGGTCAGTGCGTCGTCCTAGGGACCAACCAGTCACTTAGGCTTTTATGGATATAGATTCATTTCAGAGAGGGAGGGAGAGGAAGAGAGAGAAAGAGAGAAACATCAACGCCGAGAGAGAATCATGGATCGGCTGCCTCCTGCACGCCCCCCACTGGGGATGGAGCCTGCAACCCGGGCCTGTGCCCTGACCGGGAATCGAACCCGGGACCTCCTGAGCCACGCCGGCCGGGCCTAAGATGGGCTTTTCAATTTACGCCCTCTCCTTGCCTTTTTAGAAATATTATTATCACGGCCAAATGCCCCATGTTGTTTTAAGATGCTCTGGATGATAAACATTTATGTCCCATCCTCTTTTAACATTATTTTCTTTTCCGAAGCGCCGAGACCTATTAAAAAGTTTAAAATTTCCCGAGTCTTCGTGCAGGGGGCAGAGCCACGTGGTTCCCCCTCTTCCGCCTCCTGCGTGTACCCCGTCGTCGAGGTTCTGTTTTCACAGAAGCGCCCTTTTCCCCAAATTTATTTCCAGCGACGTTTGTTTTCCTGGAGGGACCTTTGAAACGCTATATTGCTACTTTTCATGTTTTTTATTTGCCCGGTGGAGCCATAAAAGCTCAAAGGCTCATAAATATGCATTCTGCCGACGCATTGTGCTGACAAAGGGCTGCGCGGGTAGCTGGCTCTGCCTTCGGGGAGCGAGGAGGGTTATGGTGCGAGGAGGGGGGAGAAAGGCAAGGAGAGCAGAGGAAACAGGGAAGGGGAGAGAGGACAGGGGTAAAGAAAAGGGAGGAGGAAGGAACGAGGGGAAATGAACGAACGAGGAAGAAGGGATGAGCGGTGACGGGAAACTGCAAAAGGGAGTCGCAGGCCGGAGTGCGGCCATATTCCTCCCGTAAACGCTTTATCCTGCGTCAGGAGAGAGATCTGCTTTTCCACTAATGATCTGAGGCCGCTGTGGGGTTCTTTGTCCTCTTGACGTGGTTTACTCGGACCCGACTACAATATGATATTCTGATGTGGGTCGGGCTCTTCTTAAAATCCATTTTGGGCCCCGGCCAGCGTGGCTCCGTGGTTGAGCGTCAACCTAGGAACCAGGGGGTCAGGGTTCGATTCCCGGTCAGGGCACAGGCCCGGGTGATGGGCTCCATGCCCAGTGTGGGGCGTGCAGGAGGCAGCGGATGGGTGGTTCTCTCTCATCATGGATGTTTCTCTCTCTCTCTCCTTCTCCCTTCCTCTGTGACATCAATAAACAAATATATTTTTAAAAACACACACATACACACAGAGAAATTAGTCATTGTCTCTACCCTATCAATTATTTCTTTTCTCTCTCACTGGTAGTCATAGTTATGTACAGTTTGCATCCCTTTTTTTCCTTACCTTAAATAGGACCGCATCGCGATGCTGTCTTTGTAGAACGGAAGCCAGAGGCGTTCTCCAACTTCCGTTTACAAAGTGCTCACAGAGTTCCCCCATTTCCCTCAAACCGAGTTTTCAGTTCACATACCTGTGCGAGTCCCCACTGCCAGCGGATGAGGTCGAAAGGGGAGAAATATGTCATGATTCACCTGAGGTCCCTCCGACAGTCGGTGCTGGACTTTTAATTCACTGCTGTGTCCACATCGCATCTTTCATTTTATTTTTGTTTGTGAATCCTCCCCCGAGGATGTCTTCCCATGGATTTTAGAGAGAGGGGGAGAGAGAGGGAGACAGAGAGAAACATCGATGTAAGAGGAACACATTGATGGGTTGCCTCCTGCACAAGCCCCAGTCAGGGTCCGGGCTGGGGAGGAGCCTGCAACCCGAGGTACGTGCCCTTGACTGGAATCGAACCCGGGACCCTTGGGTCCACAGGCCGATGCTCTATCCACTGAGGAAACTGGCCAGGGCTAAAACTATGTTTTCCCCATTTAGTAACAACCAGTCTTAATCGGATGAAAGGACAGAACTGGATGGAAGGACTCCTTGCTATATTATCCTATATCATAAAAGGCTAATATGCAAATTGTCCCCTGGGGAGTTCGACCGGGAGACCAGGAGACCGGGAGTTCGCTCGCTATGACATGTGCTGACCACCAGCGGATGGCATGGAGTGAAGGAAGGCCCAGGGGCCCTACCCATGCATGGCTTTGAGCACCAGCCCTGTAGTTCTTAAATGACTCTTAAAAACAAACCAAAAAACAAACAAAAAACTGTCTTCAAGCGCAACTGAACGTTGCCATTTGGCTATTTCTTCTCCGTTTAGAGGATGTGAGCTGTGCGTGCAGAGCAGAGCTTGCCCGAAGGCTGACCTCGGCGGATCGATCGATGGGATGTTCGATATCAGTCAGGCCCAGCCCGGCTGTCAGCTGAGCAGGGGCAGGAGACGCCCGTGCGGGCCTGACTGCTTGTCCCTGGAGCCCGCTCGTCCTGGTGGCCCCTGGGGTGACCCGTCCGTCACATTCAGGGCGAAACGGACTTCAAACGCAGCGCTGAGCTCGCTGAGCAACCCCGAGGGACCCAGGACGGGTGCCTGGCAGGGGCCTTTGTCTTCAGCCCAGACTCGGCCTCACCCTGGCCCCGCACCTGGCTCCGGGGCAAGCGGACACAGGTCACGTACCACCCGGGCCACCCAGGGTGGGGCCCGAGCACCCCCAACCGCGCCACCCTGCCCTTCCCATGTCTACCATTTATAAAACACAGCGACGCTGTTCATCCCCAGCGTCAGTCTATAACTCTGATTTTCTTTTCTTTTAAATATATTTTTGTTGATTCCAGAGAGGAAGGGAGAGGGAGAGAGAAACCTCAATGATGAGAGAGAATCAAGGATCGGCTTCCTCCTGCACGCCCCTGACTGGGGATCGAACCCGCAACCCGGGCCTGTGCCCTTGACCGGAATAGAAGCTGGGACCCTTCAGTCTGCAGGCCGACGCTCTAGCCACTGAGCCACACCGGCCAGGGCTCAGCCTCCTTAGGATTGTGAGCAGAAAGAAGCTAGACGCCCCCACCCTCACCCCCTCACCCCTACCCCCATCCCCTCAGAGGCTGAGTTTCCGGCTGACCAGGGCTGTTTTAGAGAAGCCGGGGCCTGGGAGCCAGTGACAAGCAGCATCGCACGATGTCCCTCGCGGGGTGTCCTGGACAGGGGCGCCTCCCTGTCGGGCCATTCTCCCGGCGCCCCAAAAATTGGAGAAGGGTACAAATCGGGCGGTTTGTACTCCATCGTCCTCATCGACTGGAGGGAAACTTTAAAAGTTTAAAGAATCTATTGGCCATGGATTGGGTCCGTCCGTCACCAGGATGGGCCTCCTTTGGGGGGTTCTCTCTCCTCGCCCCGCGCTTTCCTGAAGCCGCACACACAGAGCCTTAAGCATCAGGAGATGCACATGTATGTGCACACACACGCTTCCTGACGGCCGCCCTCCCGTCACCGTCCCATCGCCCACACGCAATGTGGATGTCGGCTGTCTTTTTAGGATGTGTTCCGGGTGTGTGTGCGTGCGTGTGAAGCATGAGTGTGTGTATTGTGAGTGTGCATAAGTATGTGTGTGACTGTGTGAGCCTCTGTGTGCGTAAGAGTGTGTGCGTTGTATGTATAAGTGTGTGTGTGTGTCTGTGTGTGTATGTCTGTGAGAGTGTGTGAATGTGAGTGTGCGTGACTATGTGTGTGAGTGTGTCTGTGTGTGTGACCGTATGTATGTGTGTGAGTGCATGTGCATGTGAATGTGTGACTATGTGTGTATGAGTGTCTGTCTGTGTGGGTGACTATATATATGTATGTGAGAGTGTCTATGTGTGTGACTATATGTGTGTGTGTGTGTCTGTGAGTGTCTGTGTGTGTATGAGAGTGTCTGTGTGTGTGTATGAGTGTGTGGAGAGTGTGAGTGTGAGTGTGTGACTATATTTATGTGTGTGTGTGAGTGTGTGTCTGTCTGTGAGTGTGACTTTGTGTGAGTGTCTGTGTGTGTGACCGTATGTATGTGTGTGTGTGTCTGTGAGTGTGACCGTGTGTATGAGAGTGTCTGTCTGTGTGTATGAGTGTGTGGAGAGTGTGAGTGTGAGTGTGTGACTATATTTATGTGTGTGTGTGTCTGTCTGTGAGTGTGACTTTGTGTGAGTGTCTGTGTGTGTGACCGTATGTATGTGTGTGTGTGTCTGTGAGTGTGAGTGTGAGTGTGCGTGCTGAGGTCCCCCGAGAGCTGTTTCATTCGCCTTCTCTGAGGTTTTCTCTCCCTTGTGTGCCAGTCACCGAGCCACGTGAGATGCCGCGGCCTCCGCTGTGCCCCGATCGGCCTCCTTCCCTCCGACGGCTGCTCCTGAGAGGCGGCCCCTCCCTCCCTGTCGATGGGAAGAACCCGGCCAAGGAGCTGGGACTCACTCGGTTCCTGCCCCTGCAGCCGCCCAGGGCAGGGAGGCAGACCCCGCGCCGCCGTCGGGGGGCAGGGCGGGCGGAGGGTGGACCCAGATGCCCACGGAGCTGAGGAAGCTGAGGCCGGAGACCGATTCCAGGAGGAGCCCCGTGGCCCGGCGCTGAGAGGGCTGACTCCACGGCTGCTGTGATCCAGACAGGGTCCTTCTACTTATTTAAAATAGATTTTTATTGATGCCAGAGAGGAAGGGAGAGAAGAATAGAAGCATCCATGATGAGAGAGAATCACGGACCGACTGCCTCCTGCACGCCCCCCACTGGGGATCAAGCCCACAACCTGGGCCTGTGCCCTGACCGGGAATCAAACCGTGACCTCCTGGTTCATAGGTCGACGCTCACCACTGAGCCACGCTGGCTGGGCGGAGTTCCCTTAAGGGCTGGAATGAAGCGCTTGCTTTTCCTTGGTGCCTGCGGGGCCTCTCACTAACCCCTCACTCCTACTGGCCCCGGGAACCTATTGACAGAACCCAACGCATCCCGACAGCCCCGTCGGCTCCGCGCAACCAGGGGACGTCCATAAATTACTCTAAAGGCATAATGGATCTCCAAGGCTGCCCGCATCGATTGGGTGTCAGGAATGAAATATCGCGTTTCAACTCCACTGGCCTCTTGGAGGAGACGGGGGGCGGTAATTGAGGCTCCTGCAGAGCGCAATTTATGACCCGCGGTTCCGGGGGCCGGTCGCTTCCGGGATCCGTTGGATGAGACGTGGGCTCGGGCCCCCGGAGCGGACAGCGCCCCCCACCCTGTCACGGAGGGTCGTGCCCCACACAATCGGATTCCGTTTGTGAAGGCAAAGGGCTTGCCTTCCGGGAGCTTGTCCTGCAAATGCTGAAGCATCTGGCAAAGGATCTCAGCTCTAAGTGGGAGGGTTCCTGCCCTGGCCGGTGTGGCTCAGGGGGCAGAGCGTCGGCCTGCAGACGGAAGGGTCCTGGGTTCAATTCCCACTCAGGGCACAGGCCTGGGCTGCGGGCTCCATCCCCCGTGTGGGGCGTGCAGGAGGCAGCCAATCCATGATTCTCTCTCATCATTGACGTTTCTCTCTCCCCCTTCCTCTCCGAAATGAATAAAAGAAAATATTAAAAATGAATTACAGAAGGGTTCCTCGGAGACCCTGACACTGAAAAAAAGCCGATTAGTCAGGAGCAGAGGCTGACTTTGGCCCACGGGATGGCCGTGGCCCGCGTGGCACCGAGGATGTCGCTGGGAGAATCGAAGGAGAACCGAGGTCTGTGCCAACCGCCTGCCCGCCCGCCCGCCCGCGAGGTGGGGAAGGGATGCGTCTGCTCCACGTTTGTGTTCCGAACCTCAGGGGAGCCCGCGGCCTTGCGGGTCGTTTCTGCTGGAAGGGGGTCCGCCTGGTGCTCGCCCTGCAAAGCAGGAGGCCAGCAGGTGTCTGCCAGCTGGTGTGACTTGGTGGACGGTCCCTTCAAAGCAGGGGGCCTCAAACTACGGCCCGCGGGCCACAGGCGGCCGCCGAGGACATTTATCCGGCCCGCCGGGTGTTTTGCCGCCCTGATTTTTTACTTCAAAATAGGATATGTGCCGTGTGCATAGGAATTTGTTCATAGTGTTTTTTTAAACTGTAATCCGGCCCTCCAATGGTCTGCGGGACAGTGAACTGGCCCCGTTTAAAAAGTGTGAGGACCCCTGCTTCAAAGGCTCTTCCCACGCCCGCTCGGAGGGTGGGAGACGGAGGACGGAGTTCCCTAGTTCTTGTTTTGTAATTGATGTCAGAGCAGAAGGGAAAGGGAGAGGGAAAGGGAGAAGCATCCATGATGAGAGAGGATCATGGACCGGCTGCCTCCTGCACACCCCCCACGGGGGATGGAGCCCACAACACGGGCCTGTGCCCTGACCGGGAATCGAACCCTGACCTCCTGGTTCATAGGTGGACGCTCAGCCCCTGCAATGGTGTCCAGGCCTGTTGTCCCTGGGGCCTCGCGGTTGGCATGCATTTGAGAAAACGGCTTTTATCTGAAACTTTACTGGAAGAAATCCGCACCCCAGACTGACGACTCGGCAGAGTATACATTTTTTTTTAAAATCCTCTTCCCCCTTCACCACACACACACACACACACAGGATGGGACCGGCGGTCTGCGAGGACATGGGCATGAGACATCGTGCGGGGTGCGCGACCTGCTGTCGTGGGGACTGATGCTCCGACTGAAAAACACCACTCCCACCTCTAAAGGGGGCGCCTTTTCAATTCCTCGTTTTGAAGTCAGCGGGGGGATTCCTGTGGTTTAACTCACAGTTTACTGGGTCTCAAGAGCACAACGCACATGCACACCCACACACACATGCACATTCACACACACATGCCTGTGCACACACATACATGCCCATGTGCACACATTCACACAAACACACATGCCTATGTGCACACACATGTGCATACATGTGGGTGCTGCACACCCTCGCACACATACCCGTGCATGTGCACATAAGCATGTACACTGCACATACCCGCATGCATACACACGCCTGCACAGGCAGGCACACATGTAGGCTACGTGTCCCCTTTGCCCTCAGGACAGAGACATCCGACTCCCCAGGCGCCAGCCGTGGGGGTCGTTCGCGTGACTGGCCGTCCCCCGAGGGCAGCGCGGAGCGGAGGGGGGACACGCTGAGGCCCAGCCACCTGCGCTCCCGCCGATCGAAGGCCAGGACGGGCACCTATTGGGAGACGAGCTAATGGCCCCGTCTCATGGCACAAAGACCCCCATCTGCCTTCTGTGAGCAGGAGAGCGGCTGTCAGCCTCGCCGGGGAGGGCGCCGCGTGCAGGACGGCCGGCGGGAGAGGGGCTGTGCCCGCCGTCTGGTTCAGACGCCACGGCCCCCCCACGGCCCCGCTCCCGGCTCTGTAGTCGGACGTGGCTCCCACCCAAAGCGCCCCCGCTCCACGCAGGACAGCGGTCTCCCTGCGCACGTCTGTGAAAAGGTGTTTTTTTTTAAAAATCCATAGTAGCCGGGGAAAAATGCCACCAAACCCATCCCATGACACCTCGTTATTCTGGGGAGACTCAGCAGGGCTCCCCCAAACGCTGTGTCTGTCTGGTGTACGCAGGTGAGTTCAGAGGGACACGGAGGTGACAGGTGTCGCTCAGAACGTCGGTGTCATGGAGAGAAGCGGGGCGGGAGGGTGTGCCCCCGTTCAGGGCACAGTCTGGCTCCCCCGATGTCCGATCTGGGGCGTCTCCAAGACAATCGAGCGACAGGCTTGAGGAAGGGCTGAGTCCGGGAGCGGGATGGGTGGGGGTGGACGGATCGTGGTAGACGTGAGGGGCAAACACCACAGAGACACGGAACGCTTATTGCGCTCGGTTTTTAGCTGTGTTTTATTGACGTGAGGATACAGCGCTCCAAGCTGACAGCCGAGTGTCCTCGGTCTGTGTGTCTGAAGCACGAACAAAATGCAAGTATTTCTTTCACCAGGGACACGAGGCCCGGGGGGCTGCTGGTTGTACACATAATACATTCGTCGTAAAGGGGGAAACGTTTCATGTGAGTAACATTTTGGCTACAATAAATATCACGTAAATGTGGACAGCGACAGCCGGAGTACACCGGCTCGGGAGCGGGGTTTTGTAGCGGGAACCGGGGAGGGTGCGAACACGCGGGACGCGCCGTGGTGTCGCTAACTTACACGTGGCAGCGGGCGCTTCGTTTCCACAGGGACACCCTCGGCCACACCCCAACCCTCGGCCACACCCCAACCCTCGGCCACACCCCAACCCTCGGCGTGCGCACCGGCGTCACCCACGCCGCCAGGGTCCCGGTGCCTCGGCCAGGCAGAGAACCTGACGCACCTTCCACTTTACTGCCCCTCGAACAGACTCAAATATTTGGCTTAATCAATACGAAACTCACCGAGGAGCAGCAGTTTATGAAGACAACACCTGACGTGTGACTATAAAACTTTAAACTCCTGGTCGGTCGCCTTCGCAATGCCCCCAACGGCCCCACTCAAACCCGACTTTGTTTCTCACTCGGCGGCCTCTTCGGGGAGAACATGGACGGGGCGGCAAGGTTCCTCGGGTAGACAACGACCAAGGGTTTCCCTGACCGTTCGACTCTGCTCCCCACCCCCACCCCCACCCCCACCCCCGACTTCCTCCCGGCTGATGGAGTCGCTGAAAAGAGAAGCTCACTCCTTCACTGTGAGTTGCACACACTGAGAGGGGTGCAGCCGATGCGTTTCAGACCCGGGAATTTGGGGAGACTGCAGGAAAAAGGAGCCGCTTCCCAGCGAAGGGCACCTCATCGCGCCAACCCCATCACATGCAAAATGAGCACCACATCCCTGGGCAACAAAACCCACCCTCCCCGTCCTGGGGGGACGGGTCTGTGGACGTGGACGTGTCTGTTGTCGGTCAGGTGCTGAGCCCTGGGATCACACCCACCCGCTGCAGACAGGGCCCACCAGGCCCCATCTGCCTCGCCCAAGATCCAGCCCCTCGTTCCCAGGTGCCGTCTCCGATGAAGACTCACCGAGGACGATGTGGGGCTGGGCGCACTGGGGAGGGGCAGGGTGTACACTTGGCCCCCTTTGCACGTTTAAAGTGAACACATGACTTGCATGCATCTCAGTGGCTGTAAGAGAAATACTTACATGAAAACACAGAGGCAGTGGGAGCGAGGGCAGGAGGTCGGATCCCAAGGTCGTAGCAAGGTCGCAGGGTGGCACCGCATCCCCTGGTCACTACTCACACAGGGCACGCGGGGAACGGACGTGCCCACGCAGCATCCACGAGACTGTCCACTTCCTCGCCCGCCTCCCGCGTGGATGCAGCACACGCTCAGAGCTTCGCAACAGAAATGTCCGCCTCCCCAATCCAACCCACGCCAGCTCTCATCTCTACACACATGCTGAGTCACCGCCTTGTCGCCCGCACGGAACCGCACACCTCCCTCCCTCCCTCCCTCCCCTCCGACAACCGACGGGTGCGCTGGGCAAGGTTAGGAACAATGTCCTCCATCCCAGGGCGCAGGGTTGTCAGGATCTGAGAGAGTCCTGGGTAAAATGCATGTGGGATACAAATAAGAAAGGAACTCGAGGAACACAGAGGTTTTCTGAAGGCGACCGACAGAGCGCCCGGAAAATCCATGAACAGAAACATATGCTTACACCCGAGAGCAGTTGTGGGTTCAGCCTTGAGGTTTATAAAGAAACTGAAAGACAGCACTGCAAGGTTATTCCAAGGCGATTGTCAAATGTACAAACAATAATGAAAACAGAGAGGCCTCGGGACGCGCACCCTCCAAGGTCCCCGCCACGCCAGCCGCGCCATCCTCGACCACTTCTAAACGGGTTCATTAATACGTTTTAATGCAGAGAGGACGTCCGAGGTGGGGAAACAGAACACAACAAGGCGGGAAACTCTTCAGTGTCTGACTCACATTCTGTCCCCAAGTGGTTTCACATTTCCGAGTTGCATCTTGAATGTGTAGGCGAAGAGGTTTAAATGTTTCTCCAACAGTTGATGCCGACATCTCTCTTAAGAATTCAACTGCAACAGCTGCGATGCTAAGAACTAAAACACGTTCCAACCTTCAGAGAGAAATCATCGCCAGGTCCACAGTGTGTGCCTCTCGATGTCCGCAGCTAAGAGGGCGTCTCCCCTGACGAGGGCCGGGCGCCCGCAGCGTTTGGCACTGAGAGTCGGTCCCAACACAATTCGTCAGGAGAAACCTCTCATGAGTCTCCAACCTTCAGCCACTAGAACCATCCTGTCCCGTTTACTCTCCCAACATGCAATCTGATTATTCCAAAGTCACTGGGTCTGCAAGGAGGCGACTTACATGGGAACAAGGAAGCTTATCTGAAAACTGGGTAAGGGTTCCAAGCGCTCGAGCTCTGAAGGAGTCATCTCGCCCCCAGACCGACGCCGGGCGGCCTGAGCTGCAGGAAATGCTCGGGGCGTGGGGCTGTCCGCGCCCGGCGCTCAGCTGCTCGAGGTGCACGCGTGCATCCTCTTGGCCACATCGTACACGTAGGTGATGTCCGGCCGCTTCTCGGGGTCGGGGTTGATGCACATGTTCACCAGCTGCCGGAGCTGCGGGGACAGAAGGCAGGACACTCAGAACCCGGGGGTCACGCACCGAGATGGACAGACGGGGCCTGAGCAGCTAGACGCAGAGGAAAGGAAGGACGTGTTCTGGCCACATGTTCATCTGACCCGAGATACACTGGCTGTGGAAGACGTCATCCCAACCGGGGGAGGGTGCAGGAAGCTGCTCACTGGGAGTGTCAGTGGCAAGCACAGGGCACTTCCCACGCGAGGTGCTGCCCTTGTGGGCACACGGACAGGCCTGGAGGACATCACGCCAAGTGAGAGGTCGGACAGAGCGAGTCAAGAAGCATATGGTTTCACTCACAGGTGGGATACAAACCGAAAACTACAAATGCACAAAGAAGAAAAACAAGCAGACACAGACACAGACAACAGTATATTGGTTACAGAGGGAAGGTGGGGGGCAGGAGAGGGTAAAGGGGGCCAACTACCTGGTGACGGAGGAGACTGACGGGGGGTGGGCACACAGTGCATATGCAGGTGACCTGTCACAGAGTCGCACGCGGGAAGCCAAATAGCCTTACTAACCAATGTCGCCCCAACACATTCAGTTTCAACAAGAGGCCGTTTCCACCGTCAGCAGCCAGACTCTCGCCTTTTGCGAACGTCTTCAGGAATCAGTTACATTTTTTGAAAACTCGCATCAGCTCTTTCTGGTCAGGATATGAGCGCTTGTGCACTCACCAAGTGGCTCTCATCTCTGCTACCCCTGAGGGGGCTAACGGTATCCACTCACACTCCCGTGACAGAGCAGAGGACAGCACAGAAACCCTACCTTTTCTCCGTGGCCATCGTACCCTCTCCCTCCCCCTTCCTCAGTCTCCCCTCCGCCTCGGCGCCCAGACCCTGCAGGCCCACGGGTGGCGAAGGCTGATGGTGAGCAGTGACCTCCAGGAGCAGGGCCAGCAGCTGGAGGGGGGCCCAGGAGGAGGGGCTGGTGGGCAGGGGCAGGCGGGGGCAGCAGGACAACCTCCTGCAGGAGACACGCCCAAGTCTGGTTTTGACGAGAACCTGCTGGCCTGGCCAAGACCGGGAGAGGGCATTTCAGAAAGAGGTAACGGTGCCACGAAAACACGGAGGCCCACTGCGCTCCTAGCAGATTCAGGGGGGCTGGGGGGCGGAGCTAGGGAAGCTACAGAGCTCGACACCCTTTAGCCATAAAACTGACATCTCCTGGCCTGGCCTCGATGAAAAGTCCAGTTCACAGACTTGACCCTTCGTTTTCCATCGTGTCCTGCATGTTCCCACAACAAGTCACACCAACTTGGACTTGAACCGACCCAAGGCCCCACCTGCATGCGGAGCCTCCTTACGATGCCGAGTGGCAGCCGGCACCTGCTTGGGCTCCTCCGACACGAACGGGAGTGAGGGCTCCACAGGCAGGTGGGGTGCCCCCCAAGGCGGGGATGCCCATGGGCACGGCTGCTCCTGGAGCCCCCGCTCCCAGGGCGTTTCTACAAAGCCGCCTGGACCCAGGCCATCGCGAGCTGCACCTTTCACGTCCCATTTCCCTGGAAGGAGCTGGCTTCACGGCCTGGAGCACAGCCTCCTGCTCCCCAGGCGCAGGACCTCCTGGGCCACGGGAGGAATGCGCCGCCCTGGGAAACCACGGGGCCGGCACCAACGTGCAGGGAGCAGGAGGCCGGTCCCTCCGACCCCGGGACCTTGACATCTGCCCCGTGGCGGGCGCCGCGCCCCGACCTCACGCTCAGCAGCCAGCAGTGGCCCCGCAGGCACGCGGCTCCATCATTAAAATCCTGCTGTCGTCACCATGGCAACCGCGCGGCGCCCGCATCCCCTCATCAGCATCCGCTCATCAGCCGCATGTGAAATGCAAATGCGGGCGCTGAATTAGCGCGGGAGGAGCGGGCGCTGAAATATTCATGCCTCGCGAGGGAAGGCGGCCTGAGTGACACAACAAAGGGCCGGGCCTGACATGCCGGCCGCCGACGCTGTGCACACAGCCGTGCGGGCGCCGAGCGCTCTGTGCGAAGCCGCGCTGATGAGATTCCAGCCCCGACAGCCGTTAGCAACAGCTCGCGGCCGCGCACCGTCCGGCACAGACAACGCCGACTCCTCACAGCGTCGCTCTCGACCTGACGCACGTGCTGCGGGCACAAGGCAGGCGGCCCCACGACCTGCATCAGCGCCCAGCAGGAGGCGCCGCAGCGGAGGCGGATGCTCACCGACGGCAGGAGCCTCTCGGTCCCGGCTCAGGCCCCGCGGGCTCCAGGCCCCGGGCTCTGCGTGCGAACAGAAAGCTGGCAGCACCCACCGGCGAGCATCGCAGGGGCTTCATGCTGCTCCTTCGCTCCTTCCCTCCTCCTGGGCGGGCAGGCGCCCTCACTCGTCCTCCCCGGGGCCTCCCCCAGCTCCCGGAGAGACGCGAGCACGCCACACGCAAGCTGACCGGGGCCTGCTGCTCGCGTGACTCCGTGCTCGCTGGTGACATCATGCCGGGGCTGCTACCGCCAGGAGGGACCCGCTACAACCACGGTGTGCTCAGCTCACGTGGGAGACGCTGGAGGAGCCCCGCAGCGAGGCTCAGACTCGAGGCTCACGCAGGCAGAGCTTCCACCAGGTCCCCCTGCCTCATCGCTCCTCAGTGCCACAGCGGGAGCCAGGGACCTGCCCGTGGGACCCTGCGTGCGGCCAGAGGCGGGACAGGGCAGGTGCTGGGGGGGGGGGGCGGCATGAGGCTGAGGTACACGCGGCCGAGAGACGCCCATTTCTGTTCTGGGAAGACATGACAGGAGGGGGTTCTGCTGAAGAGGAAAGTTCTGGTTGCTGAAAAGAGAGTTCTGAGGTGAGGGAAGGCAGAGCTGCCCCATGAACAGGGCCCTGGGGACACGGGGACACACGGACACGGGACCAACAGCCTGGGCCTGAGCCTGACTCCTCTGGCGGGTCCCGTCGCAGACCAAGTGGCCGCGTCTCCACCCACAGAATCGCAGATCGACTTAGACAGGAGTCTCCAGGGAACAGAACGGCGATAGGGGCTGCCTCTGCCGCCTGCACGGGCGCATCCCTCGGGCAGCACGCATGCGTGCGGACGGACGGAGGGACGGACGGACAGACGGCTGGGGGCTGAGCACTCACCTCCTCCGAGTAGTGGTCGGAAGGCAGCGGCGGGTAGTCGCACTGCTCGATCTTCTTGCACAGCGAGTACAGGTTCATCTTGTCGCCATAGAAGGGGCTCTGCAGGGCGGCCATCTGCAAAAGGCCCACGACACCCAGGTCGTCACAGGGCTGCTTCCCGGGGACCCACCCAGCGCTACACAGGGTGGGACACGGTGACAGACCCTCACGCAGTGAGCGGGCCTGGTTCTCACGGGTACCCCTTCCGGCCACTGTCTGGGAACCTCTAGAAATCTTACTCAAGTTTTGGTTGGTTGTTTTCCACATTTAAGATCCCCTAAAAGGGAGAAATGGTTATCGTATGTTTACGTACATACATGTACAACACAACAAGAAAAGGACATAAACTGAATTCGTTGTAACTAGTGGCCATCGAAGCAATAGTGCTACCTCATGACTACATGGACCCCGAGCGTCTATATCGAACACGTAAAGGCGGAAACCTAACAGCTACGGCTACAGCCGAACTGTCACCAGCTACGGCTCAGGGAGGAGAGGAAGGGCACTGCTCTCGCACCCTCGTTTCTGTGGAAAAGGGTCCCCACCCGCGTCCAACACCTGATCCTCAAAGTCTGCAGTGACCTGGAATTCTTTCCCCTTTGGAAACATCTCAATAAAACCACTAAATACGTTCCAAAGCTCTGACTCACAGGCACCAGGTCAAGGCATCCGAGGGAGATTTTAGTGCAGAAAAAAAAACTCAAGGAATGAACAACTTCTAAGAGGACCTTATTGAGTTCACACGCCTCCCAGACGGGCTCGGGCTGGCATTTAGACGCGAGGACGCGGTCAGCAGGTCACAGACGCAGGCTCCGTTCGGAGTGTTCGTGTCCGCTCAGCCCGTGGCGGCGGGAGGCGCAGCAGCGAGGACGCGGGCGCGCGGGGCTGCCCGAGCCGTCACCCCTTTCCCACGTGCTAATCAGCGAGTGGGGGGACGTGTGCACCCCGACAGGCAGGTGCGTGTGGAACACGCTTGTCGTGCTGTGCACTCAGGGGCGTCGGGGATGCCGCGCCGGACGCTCCCATGTCTGCGGGCGCCGGGCTGTAACCCCTTCGGCGCCTCGGGCAGCAGGGCAGCGGGCGGCCCAGCCTGCATCTTCCGTGCCATCCCCCGGTCCTGCACCTCGGAATGGCTCCCCAGGGGGAGGAAGGGGGGATCTCCACGTCCCCCATCACGGAGAACACTCCCCAGGGAGAGGTTCCTAAGAGGAGCTCCGATCATGATCGCGTGTTTTTGTGTTCAAAATGCAAGGACAGCCCCCGCTGGTGTGGGTCAATGGATAGAGCGTCGGCCTGCGGACTGAAGGATCCCTGTTCGATTCCCGGTCAGGGCACAGGCCCGGGTTGTGGGCTCGATCCCCAGTGTGGGGCGTGCAGGAGGCGGCTGATCATAATTCTGTCTCATCATGGATGTTTCTCTCTCTTCCTCCCTCTCCCTTCCTCTCTGAGATCGACAAAAACACATTTTAAATAAACGCAAGGACATCGCCTGATAAAACCGGACACAGCAGACGGGGCTGTGTGGGTAGCGGCTCCGTCCACGGGAAGGGCTGCGCCAGGGGCTCCTCGCAGGACGCGCCGCGGGCCCTCGGGGGTTAACAGGACGGCGTGCTCGCGCAGCTCCTGCTCTGACAGATGAAGAATGTCAACTGTCCTGTTTTTATTTCCCGGCTCCTGCACTATTCATCTGGCTCATTAGTGCCGCTCGGCGCGGCCCTGACAGCTGCGCGCCCTCTCCTCGCAGCAGCTGAATTTTTCAGGCTAATTTGATCCTCGGCGCGGAGCCGGCCGCGGGGCTGATTGACGCGCTCCCTGACCCCCGGGGTCCGGCGCCCCTGATCAGTATGCCGGGGCCGTCCCGGGGCCGCGGGCCGCTGTCTGTCTCCGGGCCGCTGGCAGCTCTCTCTTTTTTTTGAACCGTAAGCCACCAACCTCCAACCCGGCGCGGACGCGGCCGCTGAGCTGAACAATGGAGAGAACGTGTAAAACCTCCTGCTCCGTGTAGAGGTCCCTGTAAGCGAGGCGGCGTCTTGGTTTTAATTAGCAACGTCTCCTCGGTTGCATGTCAATTACAGCGGGGCTGCGAGGTGCAGGGTTACTTACTTACTTACTTACTTATTTTTGAGGCCTCGGGAGTTCCTGGAAAGCCTAATTTTCTGAGTTTCAAATGCATTTTGAGCAAAGGCTGCGCTCCTTCCTGGCGCAGTCTTAGGGGGGCGCCATGGGAAAGGCCCGCGCCATCGGATGGCCAGTCTTAAAGGCTCCGGTAACACGCTAGTGAACCCTGACTGGGAGCAGATGCAACATGAACGAGGAGTAAATCTCCAGAAAAATCCCAGTCCTCCCCAACGACCCGCTCGCGGGGACTGAGCAAAACGCCCTGAGACGGCAGCTAATGTCAACGGGGCACACACTTCCGTTCAAAATCACCCACAGCCTCAAAGCCAGTGGGCGGAGGAGTGGCACCGAAGTCACCATTAGGGGTGACCCTGCGGGACACAGAGGGGACACAGGCCCCCCCCCCCCCCCCCGGCCAGACCCAGGTGCGGAGGACGGCCCAGTCCTGACCTGAGGGTCTGTGGTGCTCAAGAATCTGCAAACTTCCCCCCAAACTTTCCCTTTTTCACTGATTCTCATCGGGGACTCACTCTGCTGCTCACTGTAGGGGTTTGAAAGGAAGGTGTTGCTGGGAAGGAAGCTGAGACATCTAAGCGGGTGTGAAACGCATCGCACGGTCGTGACCTTTCAACATCCGCCACTTAATAATCAAATCAGCCATTTTAACATTGCGCCAGATTTTAACAAAATATCACCGAGTGTAAAGCAGCCTCGCGTGCCCACAGACAGGAACTGTTACATCACTAACGCATCACTTTTCATGCTACACATTATCTGAGGGACAGAGAGAACAGTTAAAAACCCTTCTCGCTAAGGAACCCTCAGTCACTCAGTCAGGAGAAGGAAGGATGTCGTCTCAAAATAAAGAACCTCTTTAACACGGGATGGGAACCCGCAGTCAGTAGACAAGGACTCATGGCCAGGATCCATGTTAAAAACTACCCTGAGCCCCACGTCCGAGCAGAGGGGGGCAGTGAGCCGGAGGCCGAGACTCACACGGGTCCCCACGCGCCCTCTCGGGCTTCCTGGGAGGCACTGACCCGGGAGGGGGACCCCTTCATTTACTTCGGTACGAGAGTTACTAGCTGTGGGCCAGCTCTGAAATGGCAGCGCTGCTCCAAGTCTTCAGTCCTCGGAGATGCTTTCTCAGTTCTGGCTTACGCCCCTCGGTGGTGCCCTTGCTCGGTGAGAGGCATGTGGGGTTCACACTGCGCCCCCTCCCGGCCTGGGCTCCGCCCGCAGTGTGTGCGAATCAGCCTTCTCCGTGTCCCCGTGGGAATGGTCGGCGGTCGCCCGGCGGACAGCACTGCGCCGAGCGGGCCAATGCAGGCTGTTCCTCGTGGCAATGGGACCGGGAGACGGCCTGTTTGCTTGCTGTCCCAAAAGCCCAATCGCCCACGTGACAGGGAAAATAATGGTGACGAAGACCTTCCCGTCGCTTTCACATCTGAAACCCATGCCACCCCCTCCCCTGCAACGCACAGATAAGCCGGTTTTGTCACGGATGCTCAACTGTATGTTTTTATAAATAAGATGCTGAAAACATCATGTCATCATGAAAAAACATTAAAAAGTCAAATTCTCATCCAAAGGAAAGGAACCTAAAAATATCTTTAAAAAAGTGAATGTGCAGGAATGCTAGTCACTAAATTCCAGTACAGAAGCAGTGACCATGCCCACGGACTCACAGTCGACACGAATCCCTCATCTTCACCCGGGAAAGCGTCAGGGCCTCCTGTGAGGAGGGCGAATGCAGGACAGCGAGGGAAACCCCGGGGGGCCCACGAACCCGCAGACAGGACCCACCTCGTACAGCAGGCAGCCCAGCGACCAGATGTCCGACTTGAAGTTGTAGCCGTTCTCGTGTATTCTCTCGGGAGACATGTAATACGGGGTGCCCACTGCAAAACACACCAGTGAGGAGGGACGCAGCGTGGTGAGAAATTACACTCAAATCCTGGATTAAAGTGTCACTGAGACCACTCACTACAGTCAGAGAACTGCTTCTGAGAGAAGGCGAGACTTTCCAACTCCTCGCTCCTCCCAGACCGCGAACAGGAGCCAGACTCATCCGCTCTCCCAGACACCACCCCCCCGCCCCCCGAGAACACGACGTGGCCTGAGCTCCCCCACGCCCGTGGGCAGCCCTCCCCGCCCGCCTCACGTCCACCTGGAAAGACGTGACGGGCGCGAGGGCTATGGCCACGCCTGCGAGAGGCCCCAGGCCCTGGGAACTGCCGGTGTCACCCACGGAGACCTGTGGAGACGGGGAGCCCCCGGGGACTTGGTTTTGTGGGGTTTGATGGGCTAACGCCTTTTTTCTTCCTTATGGCCGTTTCAGGTCATGCTCAAACCTCAACAAACCTCAGCGTGATGGGTACGCGTTTAGTACACGCATTTTTTACAGAATGTGCACGCTTCATCTTACTATTTAAGTGACACACATCTCAGGGACGTGCTCATGTGTAAATCTAAGTGGCTGCTCACCTCCCTGATGGACACATCTCCCGTCCCCTCTGGGAAGTGGGGGGAGGAAGGCCGCAGTCACTGTTACCGATAATTCAAAGTTAACTGCTGGCACAGGCCTGGGGTCCCACGCGCCCTCTCACTGCTCCGAGGGCGCCTGCGTGCTGGCTGGGCTGTGCCGGCCCCGGGCTCTCGTGGGAGCAGGGAGCTGCGCCTCCTCTCGGAAATGGGTCCATCCTTCCCCCTCGCTGCCTGGCAGAGGCCAAAAAGCCTCAACACTCAGGGAACCCGAAATGCAGCCCCACACTGAATGGGCATATAGTCCGTCCCTAAACCCGTCCCCAAACGCATGGCAGCTGCCTGGCATTGCCACGGCCTCGAGCATGCTGGGACTTCTCGGACAGCTGGGCCAGAACAGGGCAGGGCGGGCTGGGCGGTCTGTCTCCGGGGCCTCACGCGCCCCTTCGGAGGACGCACGCGGGGGGCTACAGCGGGTTAGGTTTCCTACGTGAGTTTTGTCGGAATCACTGCTCACCTCCTTCTGAATTCCCGTCCGCTGAGTGGAGGAAGCTGCCCAGAAGCAGGACTGGTGCTCAGAAGGAAGCCCCGAGAGTGAAATCCACATTTTCATTTAATACACGAGAAATCCTAATAACTAACAGCGACGGCAGAAAAGGATTTGTATTGTTTTCTCCCTTAAAAAGTAACAGCACAGCACAGGCACCGAAGGGGCTACTGCCACAGCGGGCGTGGCATCTGGAAGTAGCTGCGCCCAGCACGAAAGGCCCCACGTCCATAAAGCAAATCCTAACAGGAAAGGGGACGGGACAGCAGTCAGCAGCAGCAGGACTTTCAGACCCGCTTCCCAGTGGACAGATGGTCCGGACGGAAGACCCACAGGAGACCAAGGCCCAACAACACAACAGGCCGACGGACAGAACCGACGGGCGCCCACACTCGCTCCGCAGCGTCGGAACACGCATGCCTCCCAGTGCACGGGACAGCCCCCCGGACACCCCCTGGAGGACACAGAGCCATCCTCGGTGAATGTGAAGGCAGGCGTTCAAACCTTGGTCCAAAGCAGCAGCGGTTCTAAGAGGAAAGCACACCGCGATGCAGGCCTTACCTCAGGAAACAAAAATCTCCAACAAGCACCCAACTCACATCAGGGAGCCAGGGGAGGCCCAAAGGCAGCAGGAGGAAGGGAAGTGTAACGATCACAGAGCAAACAGATTACAGACCAAAAACACAGAAAAAACTCAGTGAAGATAAGAGCTGGTTCTCTGAAAAGAAAAGCAAGATTGATAAACCTTTAGCCAGACTTGCCAAGAAAAAGAAAGAGAAGGCAAAAATAAAATCAGAAATGGACAGGAGAAATCACAACTGATACCACAGAGGTGCAAAGGGTCATAAGAGGTCACCATGGGCAATTACACGCCAACATAGGGACAAGCGAAGAGAAATGAATAAACTCCTAGAGACGTACCACCTTCCAAGATGAACTCACTCAGGAATGCTGAGGAGACTTATTAACAATGAAATTAAACCAATAGTGAAATAAAAACTCTGAACAAACAAGACATCAGGTCCAGATCGCTTCACACGTGAATTCTACCGAACATTTAAAGAAGAATTAAGTGTCCTTCAAATTATTCCTAAAAATTACAGATAAATTAATGCTTCCAAACTCGTTCTACAAGGCCAGCATTATCCTGACACCAAAACCAGACAAAGACAGGAAAATACAGACAGACATATAGGCCCTGATTCCTGAAAAACATCGATGCAAACATCTTCAACAAAGTATTAGCTAATAAACTCGAAAACACATCTAAAAATCATAGTCGTGACCAAGTGGGATTTATTCCAGGGCTGTAAGGACGTTCTAACATCCACAACTTCACACACCACGTCAACACAACACGAGATTAAAATCCATGTAAGCACTTCAGTAGATGCAAACCCCACCCCCACCGCCAAACATTTGACAAAACTCAACACCAATTTCTGGCAAAAACTCTCCACGAAGTGGGTGTAAAGGAAACGCGCCTCAACATAAGGAAGGCCATCACATACGACAAACCCGCAGCTCACAGCACCCTCAGCAGTGAGAAGCGACAGCCTTTCCTCCAAGATCAGAGACAAGACAAGGAGGCCCCCTCCGCCTCCTTTCCTCAGAGCATTAGAAGTCTCAGCCATAGCGATCAGACAAGAAAAAAAAACAGGACACGGCCCGGCCAGGGCGAGACCCAGGCAGACAAGGGCGGTCTCGTCAGGCCACACTCCTGCTACCACCACGACCGTCACGCTACACGGCGGCCTCACATCGGCACAGCACACGCGGGTGTGCGGGCCACACGTCCGCGTGTCACGCTGTTAGGTCCCCTCACAGGCCATCACGCTCTTCATTCCACGGAGGTTAAGGAGCAACACGTGTCCCCTGGGAGGGAGAGCAGCCCAAGTGAAAGGAGGTTCAATGGTGACGGCCAGGACGAGGCCTGCTCCCTGACTCTGTGACCAAGAGCCACGAGACTGCAGGAAGTGGGGGTCCACCCAGGACCCGCGGAGCCGCCACAGTCTGATTAGGAGGAGGAGCTGCGTGTGGGTGGCCGCCTGGTGAGTCCCCCCTTTACCCCCCCGGAGGGGCTGCGCCAGGACGGCACCCCCGGCCGCTCACCTAAGGAGTGCGCCGCGGTGGTCTTGGAGCTGAAGAAGCGGCCGAGGCCCAGGTCCCCGAGCTTGACCACGCCCGTGGCCGTGATGAACACGTTGGCCGGTTTGATATCTGCGGACAGATGCAGGCGTCAGGGAGAGGGAGGCCAGCGTAGCTGCTTTCAAGGATCAAGTCACAGTTCCTGGTACAATTTAAAGTGCATCCTAAGAAGTCAGTCTGTCTGAACTCTGGCCGATCGCTTTATTTTGAGTGGTTTCTTTATATCCTTCTATTTCTGCGCTCAGTGCTCTGAGACAGATAATAATGAAGGTACAAGGTTCAGGTCACGAATAACTTTCATTTAAAATGCATTTCCCCGTTTTCAAACAAACGCTTGTGAACTACAAAGCATAAATCAATGTGTCCCTTTCATGTCAATTTTAAATAAAATATCTATGTGTTGACGTATTGACACAAAATGTAAAATGTAGTGTCTGTGCACAGAATTTACGTAGAAACCCCAGAAATCTTAGTTCAGGTGCGTATCGCTGACATTCTTCATGCCCCAAAAAGGGGTGGATGCTTCAGTGACGGAAGCTTCCCTTCGCCCAAGCCCCTGCTCCCAGCCCAGACGCCATGAGAGCTAACACTGCACCTGTGAGCCCTCAGCAGCCGTCAGACCCCGCGCGTGGGGGGGCGGGGGACCCCCTCTTTATGCGCCGCCTCGTACCCTTCACCCACCAAATCCGCACGATGCTCAGAAGAGCTTTGGAGAAGAACTAGTCCCGTTCGGGCCTCACTTACAGGCGCCTCATCGCAGGGACTGGGATTGGCAGGTGGGTTCCTGCGGGAGCAGCCGCTGTGCCATGCTGGGCGCACCTGCTCCTAAATGACGGGGCATCCGGGGGGTCTCGGGGCGCCTACCTCGGTGCATGACGCGGCGGGAATGCATGTGCTCCAGGGCGCTGCACAGCTGCACGAAGTACTTCCACACGGTCCTCTCCGGAATCAGCCTCTTCTGCTTCTTGAAGTGCTGGGGGGGGGGGGGGGGGGCTGAAGGCCTCCGGCCCGACTGTCCATCTCCCTCAGGCCCACGCAAAGCCGGGGCTCAGCCCCCCCTCCTGCAGCTACCCCAGCACACCCTGCCTTGGCGCTGTCCGCCTATTCAAACAACAGCATCTGCACACACCGATGTCTCCTCCTGAAAGGAAGACGTCAGGTTCCACTTGAGGAAACGCCAGAATGAAAGAGTCGAGAAACCGAAGGTGAGGATGTTCATTAAGAGAAATTCTCGTGCCCACAGAGGTCTCACTGCAGAGCCTTTCAAATGAATGCTGAGCCGCCGTGGTGCCTGCAACCCGACTTCGACTACTGAACATCGAGGGGGCCGGGTTGAAAGTTTTCATAAATATCTCTATTGCACATTACACGTCAGACTTGCAGTTCCCTTGAATGAATGAAACTAAACTGGAAAAAAAAGACGGAAGGCGGGGCCAGCACTGAGCACCAATCGCGACGTGGGGGAGGGGGCCACGCGTGAAACAAACTGCAAACCACAGGCCCAGGTGCCGGTCCGTTCTCCCAGGTGACGCTCGCTGGAGGACACCCTAGAAACAAACGCACCCGCTCACAAGCAAGGGCGCTGGGTTGCTGTGGAACAGATCCTCCAGCTCCTAGCAGGCTCACCGTCGCTGTAACACACACTGCGGCAACGAGCTTGGCAGCCACTTCAACAGCTACTCTATCAGCAGCCAAACACGCGTAACAGAGAGACGGCAGGCGATTAAAAGCATATCAAGATGTTCAAAACGTCCGATCATGTTTGTAATCGGGGACTGTCGTCCACATTGGCTTCGTTCTGAGGGGCCAGGATGCAACGTCTCCTGCACACGATTCCCTTCAGACCTGCGGAGCCCAGAACGGCCCGCCTGGTGCCTCCGGAGGCGGGATTAGCACATCCGAGCCCCAGTAAAGGGAACACGAGGCTGTGCATCCGCCACACCCGTCAGAGGCAGAGCTGAGCCTCCTCGCCGCCTCTTCACAAAGGGCCAGCCCCACTGCCGTCCCACCTACGAAGCGCCCGGCGCTGCCTTTGACCCTCCTCCCCGGGGCCCCTGGGTGGATCCCTGCTGGGCTCCGGATCCACCGACATGGACATTCACCCAGACGATGGCCAGACCACAGGTAACAACAGGTGAGCCCTCCGCAGCCTGACCACAAACCCACCTCTCTCTCCAGCAAACACCCAGGAAGCAGCCGCTGGGCAGACCTGCAGGGACCAGGTGCCACCTCCCAGGTCATCCAGGCGGCTGCACGGCCTCAGCCACAGTCGGCGCCACCTGGCCAGGGCTTACTTAGCCGCCAGCAGCATTTCCAGCGTCTGTCCCGGCTCCCACCTCAGGGCCAACCAGGGAAAGGCTCACGCGTGCCTCTCCCCTGGCACATGAGGTGCCGGCTTCCATCAGCTCCTCCGACGGCCTGGCCCCAGGCCGCCCGCTGCCCTCCATAAAGATTCCCACTCCCACCACCGTGACCTCTGCCGAGACCTCTGTGGCGCACTGACTCCTGCCATCAGCAGCTCAGAATAAACAGCCTTCCTTTCTCATCTGGTTGGTTCTCATTGACTTTCCACCGAGCACGTGGCCAGCCACACGTGGCCAGACAGACATCCCAGCCTCCCTTGCAGCTAGACGCGCTCAGGCCTGAACTCGGGCCAACAGGATGGGGCTGAAGGGATGCAGCAGCAAGCGCCCTGTCCCTTCAGGCTGGGAGGGTGACGTCAGCTCGAGACAGGCCTGGTCCCTGGGAATCGCAGAGCTCAGAGCTGCCACACCAGCCCCTGAGTTTTCTGCGACAAAGAAACACAGGTAACCGTGATGTCACAGCAGCGGCTGCCTTAGGCAGCACGTCCTTGCTGTGTGTGAGGCCCTGTGCGAAGCTCTTACAAACACCCATCTCCTGTGACTTGTAGCTGAACTCTGACCCTAGTAATATGCCCGCTGAAAAGAAAGTGAAGTCACTGCTGAGTGGCCAAATCGGGTTCGATGCGCAGGATCTGAACGCAGAGCCCGCACTCCTCTCCAATGAGTTGCCCGGAATGGTCGGGCTGCTAGACAGCCTCTCTCTGCCCCTGCGGCTGAGCGCAAGGACCAGGGACGTGGTGGCCCTCGGGGGAGCCCGGCTGAAGGCTCCAGCTCCACTCCCAGCAACAAGGCTCTGCGTCTGTCCCCAGGTGGGCCTCGGAGCGTTCACGCACCAGGTGACCTTCGCTGGGGAGCCAGCTTCTACTACAGCCATGACCACGGGGCACGCCATGCTTTCCACAGGCGCCCACCAGCTCGGTGCAAAGCACCTGACGTACCTGTGTGTCCAACGGACTGGACAGCCCGGCAGTAAGAACAAACTTACCTTTATCATCCTGGATAGGTCACCAGCATCGGCTAATTCCAACACTATGTTGAGTTCGTTGTCTTCGATGAATGACGCATAATATTTAATCACATTTGGATGGTTGAGTTGCTGCCGAGAAAAAACAGGCAAGAAAAAGGTTTCTCCTTGAAAATTCCCAGTAGTTTCATAGCGTACAAATGCACGTGGCTACTGCGTTTCATCTCTAAGTTCCAGAAACTGCGCATGACAGCGTGCTTTTCTTCCATCTTGTGGATTTTAAAAGAAGGGTAATAATTGAAAGTAAAACTGGGTATAAATTAATTTTATTTTAATATTCTTTATTAGAAATAACAGAGTGTACCAGGCACTGAAAGTTTTTAAAAGTGTTGCTCTGCCCGACAATCTATCCACGCCTACAAGCGAAGGGCATGAGGGAACCATCGCTGCTAAACATTATTTCCTTCAAGCTGAGCTCTGCCGCTGCAGGGCGCTCAGTGGTAAGGCACCTTCTCCTTTTCACTCCTGTTTTGAAGTCCGGGCTGACCCTAGCATAGCTACGTCCAGTGGTTAAAAGACAAAACAAAGAAATTAGAGAATTTTAACAACTGCCATCTGTTATACTGCATTTAAATACTGCCTTTATCTACTTCCCAGTTTGAAATGGGGGGGGAGGGGGGAGCAAATCCTACCCAATGCTCCAGTTAAATTATCTCATAGCGATTCCCAAAGGTAATTACTCGTCTGCACGCTGAGACTCACACGTGTGTGCTCTTGGAAATGCGAGGGCCTCAGTGCCCTGGCAATCCTGTGGCCTGTGAGTGTAACACTTAACAAGTTACTGATGGGCGTGTGCAGCTGTGCTCCCCACGGTCGGCTGAGTCGGCCCCACTGGGTGCCTCTACGCTGTGAGGTGGATGGAGGAAGCGGGGGCTGTTGCACGGGGCTCCCCCAGCTGGGAGGCCGGAGCCTGGCCCGAGGCTGCCTTATCTCGGCCACAAGCCTCCTTCAAAACAGACTCATTTCCCCGCGTGGACGTAGCCCCCGCCCGGGGGCAGAACGCGCAGCTGGCGGCGGTCACGTACCTTGAGCAGATCGATTTCTTTGATGCAGTCGGCCCGGGCCTTGGCGTCCATTAAGTCAAATATCTAAAATCAGAGTCCAGAGTTACGGACGCTCATCACCTCCGTCCGAGCTGCCTGCCACCCCCACCCTCACGGCTGCATGCATGTAACTGTACACACACTGAGCACGCGTCTTTCCCATCAGCCTGCAGGGCTGTGGGATCTGCAGGTGTCTCACTTGATGTGAGAGCTTCTATTTCCCGCCACAGGCAGCCCGTCCTAACACGTGCATCACTAAGATTTGGAAAGTATGTGGGCTCGTGTCCTACAAGGAGTGACACGTGGGTGGCCTCAGGCCCCTCCCACTTCACGTCCCAGACGAGGACGCGGTGCCGTCCATGCGCAGGAAAGAGTGACTCCTCCCTTTTCTCCATGAGTCCGACACTCGCCCTCCCAGGCCCAGGGAGGTGTCAGCCCCAGGGCTGCAGGACGGGACAGAACGGAAGGGCTGTGAGTGCCAAATATCAGGGAGACACCGTCTGCGGCATCGAGCCCACAGCCCGTCCGCGGGCCACGGAGGGAACGCCTTCGTGTGTGGGACGGGGCGGGAGCCAGCCTACCTGCACCTTCTTCAGAGCCACCGGGACGCCGTCCAGCAGGCAGGCCGCCCGGTACACCTCGCTGAACTGCCCGCGCCCGATCTTCTTCTCGATGCGGAAGTTGGCGAGCGTGTTGTAGCCCATGTCCGGCCGCAGGGCCTTCTGTAAGCACATCAGAGAGGGGTCAGCCGCGCGATGCGCGCCCGTGGCGGCTGTCGCACCGGCAGGGGCCTGTGGGAGCCGAGACACAGTCACTCCACAGCTCGCTCCCCTCCCCCAGGCCGTGCCCTCTGCGGGGGCCGTGGAGGGAGCCGCACCGAAGGGCCCCGACGTCGTTCCCGACACTCCTGCCGCGACGGCGGCACAAGCCCCCCGTGTCCTGCCTCCCGCGGCCAAGCAAAGGCCCGCACTGCGGCCCAGCCCTGCGGACCCTCCGAGAACCCACAGAGAGTTTCCACCTCCATCCTGATGAGAAACAGAACCGGGCACGGACACGCGTGTGAGAGACGAGGCTGAGCACACGCACGACCGTGACGAGGAAGCGGAAACCCCGCGCCAGGTCCCGGGACAGGACGGGGCGGCGCCCGTGCAGCGGAGCCAACGCACGCAGTTCCGCTTCGCAGGACCCCACGCCGGCGGCCCTTTCCTTCTTAACCTGAAATGAAGTGCTCCCCCCAGAGCAGGCCCGGCCCCGCCTGCGCCTTCCTGAGGGATCCCGCGTTTCCAGGACACAGCGGCGGCTCCCAACCTCCTGGCCCTTCAAACGCAGCTCCTCCTGTGGCGACCGAACCGTAACATTATTCTCGTGGCTGCTTCATCACTGTCGTGTGGCTGCTGTGATGCATCGTCGTGTAAACATCTGATGTGCAGGACGGCCTCAGGGGGGTCCCTGGGAAAGGGTCGTTGCACCCCAAATGGGTCGCGCCCTGCAGGTTGAGAAGCGCTGGGCTACAGCACCTGCGAACTAGGGCCCCTGCCTCTTCCGTGGGGACAGGAACCGTGCTGCACCGAGACGGGATCCCACCTCGGCCGGCGGGTGACTGACGGGCATTAGCGCGACCCCCTCGGCGCTGTGACAGCCCCGCCGGGACGGCTCACTAATGCGCCCTGGCATGCAGGCCTGTAATCCCGCATTTACATATGCAATGACCTACATTGCATGTCAGCTCCACGCTGTCCGCGCTCATTAAGCCGGCGCCCCCCGCGCCCGCCGGAGTGGCAGCGAGGCCGGAGGGACGGGCTGCCACCCAGGATCAGGCTGAGGGCCCGAGCGTTAGACACTTCACTGCACGTCATCTGCTGAGCCGGGGCCGCGGGGGACCTCCCAGCCCACTCGCGGCGCCTGCCCCACGGCCCCTTCCGAGGGCAGCGGGGCTGAGTGACAGCCGCCTCGCTCCCGTCCTGTCCCCAGCGCAGACGGCGCTGACTCCACCCCCGGCGCCCGGCCATCTGCACAACACAGGCTTGTCAGGAGGCTCCTCCAGGTGACCCCCACCTCGGACGTGAACCGCACACCGTCCCGGCGCCCACGTGGCTGGCGGGCTTGCCCCTGCAGGCAGTGCTGTCACGGGGAGGCCCGTGAGGACGTTGTTTCCAGAAAAGCCATGGTCTCTCTCTCGAATGATGTCCGACCTCCCTGTTCAGTGCAGCACAGAATTGTCCTGGGAACAGAACAGCTCCATGACGTCCCCTGCCGCCCGAGACAAGGCCGGGCTCTGGGATGGGGGGATCGGAGCCCCGTTCTGACGCCCAGGACCCTCTCAGCTGTTCCCCACTTCTGTGAGCGAGGAGGCCTCACGGGGCTGTCCGAGTGGATGGTGAATGCAAGCGCCCAGGACGGAGCCAGGCCGGCGCCCGGCTCAGCACCCATCACGCTGTGCCCTCCCCACGGCGCCTGCAGTGGCACCCTCTCCCCGGGCCTCACGCTGTAGCGTCTCCTCCAAGGTCCTCTGGCTTCAGGATCCCAGTGCTCAGCGGCCGCCTCCACCCTCCCTCGGGGCCCCTCTCTGGGCCCTGACTGGGTCTGCCTCCACCTGCTCCCCCGTCTCCCTAGGCCAACAGCCCACGGACTAGGGGGTCCGAGGATCCCCGACCGGGGCTCTGCCTGCAGCGGGAGACCCCGTTTCCCTGTGGACCAGCTCCCGACTCAGGGATGGAGATGGCCGCCTGGTGCGGCTGCTGGGAGGCAACCCAGGGCATCCAACCACGGTTATTCCGCCAAAGCCTTTCCTGCTCTTGGGGGAGGGGGAGCATCCAACATGAAACCCCATGGATGGCAAGGGCGCCTGGCTGGAACAGGCTGAGGAGTGAAGGCCCCGGGCAAACGAGCGAGAGGACACCTGGCCCCATGCCCAGGCCCCCGGGGTCGGACATGCCTGCTCCGGGGACAGGGCTGGGCTGGCAGCGCGTCTCCTCACGCACTGCACAGAGACCATCCCCACACGGCAACTTCCAAACGGGTCCCTTTTCAGAAAAAGTCTCAAAACGTAACCAATGCAGGGACCACGCGGCAGATACGCTGTTTTCCATGGGATTTTACTTCCTGAGGACCCGAGACACCGACAGCTCACAACCTCCAGGGCGTAACTGGAGCTGATTTGGGGGGCATTTCTATTCCATTTGGGGGTAAATTATTATGTTTCACCTCAAGAGATCTGCATCTACATACGAGCAGGTCCTATCAGAAAAGCATCCGAAACCTCAGACACGAGGCAACTGTTCAAAACTGCGCGAGACCAACAGCAACCAGCCCCCGGGGGGAAGGGGCCGAGGTCCCGCGTTCTCCGCGCGAACCTCCAGTCCCACGACGCCAGGTCTGCGCTCAGCGGGATGGACTGGTACCTGGCGGCCGCTCGCCGCCCCTCACAACCTGCTCTTCTCCCTGAAATAAAACCCTCCCCGCCTGCAGGGCGGCCTCTTGGAACGGCGGCTGATCCCTAGGACTCAGCTCATTAACTTGCTCACAACGGAGCGAAGACACTCGCTCAGCAACGGGTAACGCAGGGCAACGTGATGAGGAGGACTCTCTGGGGAGAGCAGGCGAGTGGGAGTCGCAGCACGGACCCCGCGGGCTCCCCGGGGAGAACATCACGTCCCGGGAAGTCCCCGAGGGACGGTTCTCACTGAGCGGAGACACCAGCAGCACTCAGGATGCTGAGCATCGTTAGTAAGGTTTCCACTGCGACTGCCGTCGTCTGTTCCGGTGGCTTCCATACCACCACGTGCGCAACCTGATAAACGCTTCACGTGTGAGGTTAATGTGGAATTTGAACAGAATCTAAAAGTAACAGAACGCCCTTCAATGTTACGTCAATGAAACGCATTCTGCGGTTTTGAAAGCGCTATTCCTCACCTCCACGCGACACCAGTTGGAACGGACTGTGACCCCAGCTGGCACAACTCTGCCACGTACTTTCTACAAACCTCACTGCAAACCGAACAGGCAGCAGCGCGCACACGCACACACCAGCGTCATGCGTGCTACACGCCTACCTAACCACTTCTTCCCGCTGGAAAAACCACCTCCCTGGAGTGTTTCAGAAGTAACCTGTCCTACACGCAAAGTGCGGCGACATAGACCAGCAGGACCAGGCGCCGGTACTCATCACCGCCGGCTTCTCATCGCAGCGGGAGGTCACTGTCGCCTGGGAACAACAGGGACCCCATACGACAATTACCCAGCTTCACGCGTCTGTGTCCCTTCATCACCGTCAGCACCCGACCGGCGCAGCAAGGCCTTCCTCACCATCTCCCGGGCCCTGTCCCTCCCTGGGAAAGAGGACCCTTCTCCACCCGCAGGAGGGACCAGGACACGCCCACAGGACACGACACCGGCGCCGGGGGAGACACGGAGGATGAAGGTGCCGTGGGGCCCCGAGAAGAGGGTGCCGGGGGAAGGGGGACTCTCCCCGGGAGGGATGCGGGTTGGGTGCTCGGAAGGCTGGCCAGGTCTCAGAGCCGCAGGAGATGGAGGCACCGGGGACCAAGCCGCCGAGGCAGGGAGGCCGTTAAAAGCAACGCTGCGGCCTTCTCCATGTTTGTCCACGAGAACCAAGTGCTCGACAGCCATGAAAACGCACACAGTTCCGACAGCATCGCTCCTCGAGAACTGCCAGCGCGCGTCCTAAGGACAGAGGTGTGCTCGCCCGTGAGGCCGCCTTACCTGCGGCTGGAACTGGGGGGCAGGCGGCCCCTGCAGGCCTTGCGGCTGCTCCTCCATCGTCCGAAGGAAGAGGACCGTCAGAGCTCTGCGAAGGCAAAGACGACATGTCAGTGCGGACATCACCACGCACGTGCTCGTCCTCAGCACCAGAGGCCGGCCGAGCGCTTCAGGAGCAGCTCAGGGCACCTGCCGGGTCGTGGGCTCGATCCCCAGTGGGGGGCCGATCCGTGATGCTCTCCCATCCCTGACGTTGCTCTCTCTCCCCCTCTCCCTTCCTCGCTGACATCAATACAAATATATTGTTTTGAAAAGGGACCCATTAGGACAGCCGCACCCTCACATCTGCCAGTTGCCTCGCTCCAGTTCTGACCACCCAACACCAAGCGTCCCCGTCCCACCACCACGTGCGTGGCACCCCCTGGCAGACGGCATGAGGTTCTCTCTTCTCCTGCCAGCCTTACGGCCCCTCTCCACGACGAGAAGAAAATTCAGGAAGATCCTGCGATCGTGCTCATCCTGACATGCCCGTCCCGACCCGCACCGCGGCAACATATTCTACCAACGGCGACCCAGGTCCCGTATGTCCAACGACCACGCCACAGTGACGGAAAGGCCAGTCCTCACAGGAGGGTGGCTCCTCCTGCATACGCTGCTTGGAGTTCCGTCCATCCCATTCATTCCGGAAACAGGCTGACCTGTCAGGTTGCACCGACACAGGACTGACTGACGGGAAACCCACACACATCCGCACTTCGCATTCTCTTTAAAAAGCCACAGACACACGCGGACGAGGCCACCTGTCCTGCGAGTGTTTCTTGTAGCCGGTGTCCCGTCCTTTTAACTCCCTCCCAGTGGCGCCTTTCAAGTGCCTGATGGACGGACACTCGTATCTGAATGCGGCCTCACTGATGGATCGGCTCCTCTGTGGCCGGTGCTGAGTCCCACTGAAGACCCTCCCCCTCCGTCCCCCCCCCCCCCCGGCCTGGGGGTGCACGCTGCCTGGTGCCAGGCGGAGGCTGCAGGAAGCCTGGGGGGCCTCCCTCCTCGCACAGGTTAGAAGCTGCTCGGAGGTCAGGGTCGGGCGGGAGCGCTGCTCTTCATGCTGCATCAGGGCGTTTAAATGCAACACTTTTCCCGCTACCATCGCTGACAGAGGACACAGTGTCTCGGGTGTGTGACCACCTTCCAGCCTGCAGGCCCCATGCAAGGCTGTGCCTCCCAGCACCTCCCCTGCCACCCCAGGGTCCCCAGGCCACAGGAGCTGGTCCAGTCACAAACCAAGTGCACCCGCTCACTCCCCTTCCTGCACCTCCTGCTCTGCAGCCAAGACGTCAGTAAATGCCACTGGTTCTGGTTCCTACGTGTCTCGGGTTTGTCCTCGGGGCCTATCGCCACCAACACGGCCCACAGCAGTGACACGTGGCTCCGGCCAGGCCTCCCACAGCCCCCTTTCCACCCTTCCCTTCACAGCGACATTTCAGAAACACAACCCATCCTGACACTCGCGTCACTCTCGGACTAAACCCCAACTCCTTGCCAAGAACGCAGGGTCCCGAAATGGTGGCCTGACGACCTGTCCCAGCAACGCGTCCACACCCTCCACGGGGACCTGCTCCGGCCTCGGGGCCTTTGCCCTCTGCATCCAGGCCCAGAACCTGGACCTGCTGGCTCAGCACCAGCCGGCCTCCGCCTGGCCCGGGCACCTGCCACATCGTCGCCCCTCTGCTTCCTGGAGCAGTGAGAACCGCCCACAAAGACCCTAGTCCAGTTACTGTGTGTGTGCTGTGTCCTAGATCAGTTACTGTGTGTGTGCTGTGTCCTAGATCAGTTACTGTGTGTGTGCTGTGTCCTAGATCAGTTACTGTGTGTGCTGTCTGTGTCCTAGATCAGTTACTGTGTGTGTGCTGTGTCCTAGATCAGTTACTGTGTACGTGCTGTCTGTGTCCTAGATCAGTTACTGTGTGTGTGCGTGCTGTGTCCTAGATCAGTTACTGTGTGTGTGCTGTGTCCTAGTTCAGTTACTGTGTGTGTGCTGTGTCCTAGTTCAGTTACTGTGTGTGTGCTGTGTCCTAGTTCAGTTACTGTGTGTGTGCTGTGTCCTAGATCAGTTACTGTGTGTGTGTGCTGTGTCCTAGATCAGT
>PVJC01010347.1:0-30814 GCA_004026665.1 Murina feae
ATGTTTGGAGGAGAAAATAGTACAAACCCAGAACTAAACAGCAATCCCCTCTTAAATGAGAAGTTAGCTGGCTCCCAAGAGAACCCAACTGTTTTGACTTGAGGTGAGCACGGTACCTTAAACAAGGAAGAGAACACGTGAAACGTGTACACAGCACAGGAGCCATCGGAGTCGCACATGAGCTGGTTGATGTGGCTGCGCCAGGCTTCCTCTGCATCGTCACAGGCTGCAGGCTGAAATGCGGCAAGGATGGCCGAGAAGAAGGGTGAGGGTGGGGGAGAGACTCTCCTGTCACCTTCTCCAAAGCTGGAAGAAATGACGACTGTGTCAAGAAGTGATGTCCTTCTTTCAGTGTGGTGTAAGCTACTCCTGAGTCAGCCTCATGAGGGGTCCCACTCTGTCAGTTCCTCTGTTTGAGGTATGCTCTGGGAATGTGGCTTTCATTCAAAGGTCTCTGAGATTCCAGAAAATAGAATTTTCACTTCTAGAATTTCTGATTCTTCCAATTCTGATTCTCTCTACAGATTTGGTACCTCTTTTAGCCTTCAGCAACTCTCTTTCACACGTCTAGATGGCCACTTCCAGACACAGTAACATTCTTTTCTGTGCCCTGTCAGTTCTTAGGATTTTTCATTGTGAAAAATTAGAACAAAAATTTTGAATCTTATACCTTTTCCTTAATGAAGGCAAATGCATAAATGCCCAGAAGAAAAGTGGAAGGAGGGAAGGAAAGAGGAATGCAGAGAGGAATGAAGGAGAGATTATGAACAAAAGTTAAAAGGCAGTTCCTCCTCTGGGCATTACCATAAGCTCTTTGGTACTCTGTGACTTTATAAGTTCCTACATGAAAACCCTTTTTGGTTCCATGTAGGCCCTACACTGGAGATGGATGATTCCAACCCACTAGGAGCCCACGAGGTTATATGTCAGTTTGAACTCTTTCATTAGGAGGTCCCAGCAGTGTAACTATGACATTCAACCTGAATCAGAGTGAGTGCATTCCCACGGGCCATGCATACCAGCACCAAGCATTTCTGCCAAGGGCTTCTCTACCTTGCCAGAGTGAACTGGTCCAGGGTTTGGTTGCTTTTTTCTTCTGCCTCAGTCATATCCAGACTAAAGCTATCACTACATTCAAAAGTTGCTGGGAGTTCATTGATGGAAGTAGAAAGATCATCTTCGTGTATGGTGGTCTCCTCCTGCTCCTGCACAGCTTCAGCCTGGAAAATGAAGAGAGAAAAGACACCCCCCAATATATAAGAATATATGGGAAAGTCTGTTCAACTGAAGGAAAAGAGGCTGAAATCTTGACAGTGACAGAAGTTGGGGGCATTTGTTTTCTCGTTATAATGTCATCAATTTCTATAAGCAGACTCAGGAACTATCTGAAGTACTATTCTTTTTTTACTTTTCATTCTTCTTCACAATGGTTCTCACAGAGGCTCCTGGGAGGTTACCATATTTGTCTATGATTATGGAATACAGAGGCTAAAATTGGAAAGACCACAGTGGCCCTGTTCTCATCTCCACATTTGATGAGGAAATCATGTCCCATGTGAGAAAGGCCTTGCTAGTATCTCATCAGAGCTGGAGCTGCGGTTAGAAATATCACCACTGGATTTGGAATGCTTTTCATTGAAAAACCCCAGCCTATCCAGATAAAACTCTGCAGCACAAAATTCCTCACTTATGGAAATTAGAATTTAGAACCCTCAGTTACAGTACAGTAGATGTTCAAGAAATGTATCCAGTGTGCATGAGTGCTCCACAGTGATCAGAGCTCCCGCACTGACAGACCTTTCCACACTGAAAACCCTCTGAGATCCATTGACATAGGAGGGGCTGTTTCCCCATTACTATAAAACATAGAATGAGCAGTGAAATGAAAGGGCTGCAGGGCAGGTAGAAATGGGATCGGGGAGGGGCAGGAAGGAGTCATAACAAGTAAAATGGGGAAAAAGCCATAGAACTGACTTTTCTTTATGAGAGGAAGGAAGACAACTGGGTTACAGACTAGAAGAGAAGAGAAATTACACACACATGCTTCAGTGAATCATTTTCTTAAAATAAACACAAAATCAGGGCAAAATAGAAATGTCTATAAATTAGAGCATTATCAGAGACATCTTGCCACCAATTTAGTATTTTAAATTGAGGATTAATAGGGAAATTACAGGGGGTGTTTAAAGATGTGTTAGGGAATTAGCATGTCTCACATCTTTAAAAGAATTGCTCATAAATACTGGATTTTGGAGGCTGTTTCTTGCTGCTTTTTAAAAAAATATATTTTATTGATTTTTTACAGTGAGGAAGGGAGAGGGATAGAGAACTAGAAACATCGATGAGAGAGAAACATTGATCTGCCTCCTGCACACCTCCCACTGGGGATATGCCTGCAACCAAGGTACATGCCCTTGACTGGAATCAAACCTGGGACCTTTCAGTCCGCAGGCCGATGCTCTATCCACTGAGCCAAACCAGTCAGGGCTCTTGCTGCTTTTTTTTTCTTGCTGCTTTTTAAAACTGGAGTGGTGCCAATGAGACTGGCCATGGGTGACTGGTCTGGGTTATTAGTGTACATAAACTTAATGTATTAGGGGACACCTGAGTGTCCCCTAATACCTTTTATTTTCTCTTTGTAACATCATAGGCATATAAAACACAGCAGAAACCAGATTATGTTAAACAGAGATAGCTTTTCAGGAATTAAACTCAATCTTTCCTTGATAGAATTAGATGTTATCTGTGTGTCCATAAAATATTATTTAGATAATGCTTTTCATGAGCAATCTATATAACTTAACATTAAAAATAGAAAAATGCCTATTCCAAGAATGAGAAATATCAAGTGCTAATAACTTCACACTTATTTTCTGATGTTCTTTCTATGAAATTTAATTTCTTAATTTTAGGATTCTGGAGTTTTAATCTCAGATAAATTTCCTTTCTGGCCCCCCTTTTGGCTAAAAAAGGGTTCTACTAACTCTAAGAATCCTTGATCATAGTCCATTTGCAAAGGGGCAATCTTAGAAATAATTTTTCTTTAAGCTTCAATATTTTTAGGTGATGCAATTTGGTTGGTTCTTGGTTTAAAGTATGTAAGATTTTCCTAGATCTCAGATCTATTTTTAGTGAACCATAAAAGAAAACAGAATATTACATTTTCCCCCCATTATGAGTTTTTTCCATTAGAAGTATTAGAAAGAATATACTTTTATAAATTTTTTCTTATTTTATTTTCTTTTTCAAGCATATTATTATGACCAATATCAAGATAAAGACAACTTTATCTTAACAGGAATAGGTTATTTTGGTATATCTAATATGAGAAAACAAAATTCTAATCTGAAGAGCACATACAGAATGTCCCACAAATATATATACACACTTTAACAGCTGATAGGTCAATTTTGAAAATGAAATGTATTTTTAATAAAAACTACCTTTATAATTATTCAAAGTGTGTGTGTACATTTTTTTGGGACACCCTATATATGAACACAATGTGGGAATTAACAGTTTTACGGAGAGGATATTTTCTGGAAATTTTGATAAATAAGCTTTAAATTAAATATACATTGTTAGGTTTTTCTTTTAAACTGACCATTTAAATAAGAAAATGGTATTCATTACTTACTTTTCTCCTCAGAGAGCCTGGCTAGGGCTGTTTGGGTGAATCTGTTTTGTTCATAATACTGAAAATTCTGATAGTATGCCAAAAGGCGAGGCTTGAATCAATGCACAAATTGTACAATTGGTTCCTACATAAGAAAAAATTTCCTCTAATACATGCACACACCCACACTTCAACAGCATATTGTTTTATAAGTCACGACAAAAAACGGCAGTTTCCCAGTCACAGAGATCTCAGACATATACCAGTTTGTTCTGCCATTAATTAATCAGCTGTGTTCATGCTGAATGGAAAATGCAGACTATTTCATTTTTAGAAGACCTCCTATCAAATATCTTTCAACCAACAAGAAATGGCTGCTCAAGTTATGAGGGTAAAACAACTTAAAACACAGGTGTAGGTGCACAAACTCAATTACATAAAAAAGGAAGGAGAAAAAGATGAAGGTAGATCCTCTACATGCAGCCCCCTAAGAATTCTCAGAAAATTGGAAGGACTTGTCCTTTAAGAAAATTACAATCATAATTGCCAAAATCTCTTCACCTTGGAACCCTCAGAAATCTGAAGACTATTCATATCAGGCAAAGAAGAGTCAAAGCTAGCCATTCTAGTGCTAAAGGAATGAGAGTCAGCAGGGGTCATGTCACAGGCTGAAGTGAGCGATTCCACAGGGTTGACCTCCTCAGAAGGGGAGAGATTCATGATCTGTTGACAAAGCAAAGGAAAGAAAAATACAGTGTGATATTTTCACAAAAGCTCTAATTCTTCTTTCCATAAGAGTACAGACCATTGTATGAGCAAGCTAGTTGTTGGTTGATAGGTCCTGTTTAATGAACATAGTTCACTGTTATTAGAACTTAAAAATGGGAGCTGGCGACCTGGTATGATGGCACAGCACTCTTAACCCACATTTACAGATAACCACATCAAAATATCTGTTTGTCATAGTTTCCAAAACTTCAGATATTTGAGGAATTTTTAAAAGGTTTCAGCATAATGCAAGTTATTTGGGGAAAAGCTAGGCCCTAACAGATCTGATGGCATCCAGAGATTGTTAATAGTATAACAGATACCCCAGCATTTGCTTCCGTGTATAACTTACAGAGAAGAGGCCACTGAGATTCACTTTGACACCACATGATGGTTCATTTTAGTTTAGCAGTTCTGGAAGTTTCTTTAACTGCAACTGGAAACTGTGCTACTGCTTTAGTTCCAAAAACAAGTCTGCCAGTTCCTACAGTGGGAGAGCATTACTTACGAGGTCCGAGTGCTCTAGGATTTGGCTGGTGGTCAGGTCCTCCTCCTCAGATGATTCATCAGAGTCCTCATGGTTCATTTTATTTAGGCTGGGAGAACTTCCTGAAAGCTGGTGCTCCTCCAGAAGCTGCATGTCACACTTGTCTAGACTGTCCAGAGATCGTCTGCGTACTCCCCAGTTAAAGTTGTCCATACTCTCACCCTGAAATCATACCATAAGCTAGTTTTTTATGTTCAAATTTACTCACATCTTCACACATTCAATTAGTGATGACTTAGAAATAATATTTGCATTATGAACTCTCAAGCCTCATGTCCTTTGGTACCAAACATTTGGTGACATGATGAGAAAAGTAGTAAAAGCATATTGTTTTCAGTGTCATGTATATTATATCATAGGTAGACTGATCACATACTTTTGTATGGTGTGGTGGGTAATATTATGTTTTTTAAAACTTGATTGGGATACACTTAATAAATGTTCTATTTCTAAAATCTGTAATAAAGACACCATTAATAGTAAAATAACTTCAAAGGAGATGTGCCCCCAACCCTACTTTAGTACTGTTTTCAGAAGGAGCAAAAGTAGGAGCTATGCTTTTAGCATATTTCACATACTCCGGGTTACAAGGAGAAGAGCATTAGGCAAACATTTCAGCATTTTCACAGATAAAATGCAGTTAAGAAGATGGGAGAGCAGCTAGGAAACCCATCCAGTCATGCATGATGCAGAAGCCACAGCAGCAGGGCTTAACTTTTGCTTCTGGATCATTTTAAAAAACTGTCCCAACACAGAAAGTAGTTGTTTTCCTGGACCTGAAATGACTGACTTGGTACCAAGCATTATTGATGGTCTGTACATTAAAAATTTTTTTTTCAATTTCAGTTGACAATCGATATTATTTTGTATTAGTTTCAGGTGCACAGCATAGTGGTTAGACAATCATATGCTTTATTAAGTGATTCCCCAATATTTCCAGTACCCACCTGGCACCATACATAGTTATTATAATGTTTTGGTGTGGGACTCTGAGTTTGTCTTGTTTAGGACTCTTCATTTTCTGGACATGTATGAAAGTAAAGTGAAGTTTTTCCTTCACCAGGTTAGAGAAGTTTTCAGTTATTATTATTTCAAATAGGTTCTGAATCTGTTGTTTCTCTTCTCCTTCTGACACCCCTATGATAAGAATATTGTTATGCTTGATGTTGTCCCAGAGGTTCCTTTAGCTATTCTCATTTTTAAATTCTGTGTTTTTTTTTTCTGTCCTGATTTGGTATTTTCTGCTACTTTGTCTTCCAAATCACTGACTCAGTTCTCTAATCTGTTGTTGATTCCTTCTAGTGTATTCTTCATTTTACGTATTTTATTCTTTATTTATGAGTATTTTTATAAGGTTTTAATGTCCCTTTTTATGCTTACTATCTCTTTGTTGAAATTCACACTGAGTTCCTTCTTCCATAAGTTCCTTGAGCATCCTTGCAACCAATGTTTTGAACTTTGTATCTGGTAGATTGCTTTTCTCTATTTTATTTAGTTATTGTTTTCTAGAGATTTCTACTCCTTTCCACTTTTTTCATTTGGGATATGTTTCTTTGTCTTTCCATTTGTCTACCCTAGGTGTATATTTCTTTGTATTAGGTAGCTCTGCTATGTCTCCCAGTCTTGGAAGGGTGGCCTTACATAGTAGGTGTCCTGTGGTGCCCAGTGGGGCACTCTATCTGATCATCAGAACTGCGTTTTCCAGGAGTGTGCCTTGTGTGGGTTGTGTATGCCCTGCTGTTGCAGTTGAGTCTTGATTACTGTTGTAACATCAGTGGATAGGTTTGACCCTCAGCCTTGCTGGCTTGAGGATTATCAATGACCACAGCATAAGAGCTATTGTGTGTGCTGTGGCTGTCCCCACAGAGAAGGAGTTGCTCTAACAAGGTCTGGGCCTGCTGAGACATCCCTTTGGGTGTGTCACTTGATTCACTAATCTGGTAGTTCTTTGTTGTGGTCTGAGGCTGGCCATTGGGTGTGTTGGTTTGGGGGCCCCTTGAAAGGACTTCAATGCAGGGCCATGTCAGATGCTGCCTGTTATGGGACTGGGCTACCTGTTAGGTACTCACTAGCAATTCTCAATTAATAGCTGCCTATTCTGGGCTTGGATTTGCATGGGAGAGGCTACATTGCAAATCAAGGCCAGCTGCTACAAAAGACCTCAAGCACACCAAGACCTGCTGCCACCAGCAAAAGACCTATGGCACATGAAGACCTGCTGCCACTTGTCAGCTACCTGTAATCCTCAACCGCTGAAAGAGCCCTGGTGGCATGTGAGTTGGGTGAAGCACCACCTGGGCTAAGGGCAAAGCAAGTTTTAAAGAAAGCTATGAGTTATATCTCAGACTTTGTTTATAAACCATATGATATTAAGTAAGTTTATTTGACCAACATAAAATGTTTTTGTAGAAATTAATTTCGGTTCTATTTTCTCTCTCTCTCTCTCTCTCTCTCTCTCTCTCTCTCTCTCTCTCTCTCTCTCCTTTTTGTTGATTTATTGGGGGTGTCACACTGATTAATAAAATTATATAGGTTTCAGGTATACAATTCTATAATAAATCATCTGTATATTGATTGTATTGTGTGTTCACAATATTTTTCTCTTTCTTATGACAGGAATAAAAGACGGGAAATATTACATCTTATTGATAAGCAAGTTTTAACTGAAATGAATAGGTAATCTGAATAACATCTAGTATAGAATCCTTCCATTTATGAGTCATTTGAAGCACTGTCTGATGGCCCAACATTAACTTTTTACAGTGAGAGTTCAGTTAATAAAATAATACGAGAGATGCAAATTACTGTTAAAATTAGTGAGCATTAAATTGATTAATTTTCCTCTGGTTTAAGGGCTATTTATTCTGGCTCCTAATAACACAAAGCTTAATAGAATATTTCACAGATCTCTCATAAAGCAGATGATTAGCTATTCTAAAATCTGTTTTGGTGATTCATAGCAGAAGGCAACAGGTAAGAATCCTAAACACATTCTGGATATAATATCATTAATCAACCCCATTTATTATTGTTTTAGGACTATTTTATTATATAAAGAAATCAGATTCAGGATATGATTTCTATATTCTGTAGCTGTATCTGCTCTTTTATCTGTATCAGCACCTTTTATCTATATCTGTACTTTTATCTATATCTGAACCTTTTATCTATATCTGCTATGACAAAGTACCACCAAATAAAGTTTTTTCCTGGTGCATATGCTAACTGTTGTGCTGAAATTTAGAAATAGCTATTTTAGTGAAAAAAACAAACAAACATGGAAAGGCAAGAGTTCTGGAAAGAAAAAAAGAATGCAATGTGTAAAGAAATAAAAAAATATAAAGAGAAATGAGAATACTAGATAGAGAAAAAAAAGAATGTAAAAATGACTGGGAGAAACATACAAATATAAATATAGAATATAAATTCATAAAACTGGTTCTCTTGCACCAAATCAGTTGATGGGTTGGATGAACTATCTTAGGGAACAATTCTGGAGGTATCCCTACTAACCATGAGACAGAACCATAAGCTTGCACAGAAATATGAATGTCTAGATCCTAGAATACAACACTGGGCATAGACTGCTATTACGGTTGATTTGGTGAAAACGTGGATGAATGAGGCATGAGAATTGAGAATTATACCTGTACTAGAGGCCCAGTGCACAAAATTTGTGCATGTGGAGGGAGGTTGTCCTTCAGCCTGGCCTGCACCCTCTTGCAATCTGGGACCCCTCGGAGGATGTCTGACTGCCAGTTTAGGCCCAATCCCTGCAGTCGGACATCCAGCAGTCAGACATCCTTCTCACAATCTGGAACCGCTCACCCCTAACTGCTCTCCTGCCTGCCAGCTTGCCCAAGCACTTGCCTGCCTGCCTGCCTGCTCAATGTGCATCATAGTGACTGATCATTCCAATCATTCTGCCGTAATGGTCACTTAGGCTTATATTAGAGAAATTGAGAGAAAAAAAGACGTCTTATATCACACACCCATCAATGTGAATATGCATACAAACAGACATACATATGCTGGAAGGGAGGAGGAAGCAACTCTGTTGTTATCAATCTGCATTAAAGCAAAACATTGGCTTGCATACCTGAAAAAAGAGTATCCTCTTACCTGAAGTTCCTGGGCAGCAGATGGGGTGAACAGAGAAACAAATTAAAAGGTCTATTTAAAATAATGATATTATGGATACTAAAGTGCTTTTCTCTTAGTTTTAACACAATGAACAGTGCTAACAATATATACTTCAGTAGATGCAACTTAAACAAAGGTAAAGGTATATAAACCCAAAGAGAAAATGAGCATCAAACCAGAAATTCCCAACCTCATGGTGGTAGATGATGGAATTGGGGCAATAAGTCACAAATACAATTTTTGAAACAGCTTTCCCCTTTAGTAACCACTTTTCTGTCCTCAACACTTTTTTTTTGGGGGGGGGATGACTAAGTATTTGTGAGAAAATTGTGAAATGTCATGGGAAAATGTATCAGTGTCATCAACTGGAACAAAAAGATGGTGTCACCTGATCCTGCTCACCAAGAGAAAGGTGTATATGAACATGGTCTCTTCACTGCTGATATGCAGTTAACAGCAAAGACACAGCACCTTGCAAATATGCTGAAAAGTGCAAGGCCAAACCCTTACCAATATTAGGCAATAAATTCTGAGGCAATTTAATGAAAAGAAGTAGATGTAACCAAAAAACTGTCTTTTTTGATAATTGCATTTTTATCTAGAAGGTAAATATGCTTAACTTTCTCAGATGAGGAAAAACTGAAATTATTCACCAATGATAGTACAAAGGAATGGACATTGAGACACTGCTAGAAGCTTCATGTAGGTTGCTTCACTAAAGGCTCATATCTATTCTGTAGGCAGGTATTATCATACCCATTGAGGATCTGAGAAAGCCAAGAGAAATTACATGCTCATGGTCATACAGTGAGGTCAGTAGCAGAGCTATAATTCAAAATTGGACCTTGCCTGGCTCCAAAGCCTTGAATTTTTTACGCTACCCCTCATAAGCATGGCAGCATCCCTTATTGCATCTTACTGAGATGTAGTAAAACTTTTTCACATGGTTTATTTTATTTGGGTACATATATACTTTCATACTCTTGAGTGTCTATGAAATCTTAATTATATAAGATAAAGTCATCACTGCGATGTAGTTCTTGTTGGCTAGGACAACAGAGAGAACACCAGTAGTATTCATTACTTATTGTCCCTGACAAACATTAGTGATAGTTATTTTCAAGTAATGGGCATCTCAGCTTTTCCTTCCTTTATTTTGATAGAAATTAAATTTATTAGTTGTTCTGAAACCGTGTCTGATTCTCCTGCTAGATCATATTATACAACATGTTTTCCTTTGTTCTACTTTAGAAAATGATGTGTGTCTTGCAAGGTCAATTTTCCTTCTTTAGTTTTATTTTCAGAGTGAAGAGGGTACCAGATCTTGAATTGTAGCCTAGAAGGGAAGATGGGGTTAGCTGTTCAGGCCAGGGAACTCATGCTGTGACATTCTATGTAGCTCTGGCTCAGAGACATTCAATACCATTGTATTTCATGGGAGACTTTTAAAATAATCATCACCACAATTTTAGATTGATATTTTTATTACTAATTGTGATGAACAGTCAGAAAATTCTGCACTGCTTTCTACTAGTTCTAGTACAAATCAAGGTGAAAAGCTGACACTTATTTTAAAGTTGCCTTGCAGTTAGTGCCTTTAGCTCTTTAAATACTGGGCTGCCAAACTTGTTTCCAGGAAAAGATTGGTAAAGAAAATACTGTTCCTTCTGAGGGTGTGATTCTCCCTTGCTGACACAGATATCCAGGGTCATCTGTGGCCCAAGTGACAAAAGCAAATAGCCGCTTGGCCTCACCTTGATATAAGTGAGTTGGTCAGCAGTCACCCTTCTAGGGTGGGTAAGAAGTTAATTAAGGTAAGAAGTTGGTTAAGTTAGGAGGTGCCTTCCCACTACAGGAGATGATAAACTTTGAATCTGGGCCTCTACTTTAACTTTAAGTCTGGCAGAAAGCTCTTTCTTTGAGAAGTAGACTGTGTATAGTTACATGTGAGCTCAAGCATGTTGACTAATACCAGGAACTGACTTGGTACTAGGGTAAGGTGACCAGATTTAAAGCGGTACACCATTGACCGGTAGGGAGGGGGGGGAGGTTGTTTTTTTTTTTTTCTTTTTTATTATTACTTAAAATATTACAAAGAGTAATCAGGAATTTTTAAAAACGCTGTGGGACACGGGACAAACTGTTAAAAATTGGGACTGTCCAGCCAGAAGCGGGACATCTGGTCACCTTATACTAGGGGTATCCGGCATTTTTACACAAACCAATTTCCCTTTAGTGAATTTCATTTCCCCCCTTTGAGGCAAAGGATTATCACTCAACTGGAACCACCCCCCAAACTATGAAAATGAGAGCAAAGGGATGTGTTGCCTTCCAATCCCAGATTTCAAAAATATGATTCATAACTGAAAGCATCTTATGACCATACTTGTCATCCAAAATATACAAATCTGCCTTTGCCTATTGAGTCTTGAGTTAAGCTGCTCCAAGTGTGGGGAAAACCTGCCACCCATCTACATCAGAGCCAGAAACTCTCCTATGCCCTCCATCCTGTTTTGAGTTCTAATGACCTAATCAGGCAGCACAAAGGCCCTATAGACCCCAGGCTCCTGGCTCATTTTGTTGTAGGCAAGCTTCCAAGTAATGGAATTAGAGCAATTTCATGTTTATAAGCATTAAATACTCTGCTTGTTTTAGCCAGGTACCAGCAAACAGGTTCAGAACTTGAATATTTTGTGTGTGTGTGTGTGTGTGTGTGTGTGTTTAAAAGCTCACTGTTGGACTTACACACAGCCTTTGTATGGTCATCAGCAGTCAAATTATGGCCATTTAAAAATAACCTGGCAGCATCTGCTGTGGGCTCAGACAGGAAGGGTGTGGTAACTTGTGCCAAAGTGAGGCTACTGAACTTGGAATACGTTGATTTAAAATAAAGTTTACAGCTTTTCAATGAAAGACACTGTTATAAAAATTCATTATTTAGTAGGTAAAAAGAAACTTTTGTTAGCCAAGTGGATTAATTTTAGAGAAAGTACTATACCTCTCCGTCCTCTAGTTCTACATCCAGGAAATCGAAGTCTCTAAAGACTCTGAACTGCTGCTCACTGTTTGTGTCATCCATGTTCTCTGGTTCTCGGGCACCATCCTCAGAAGAGACCAAGCTCGTCTGATGCTCCAGCAGGTCCAAGTCCCCACATGATGAAAAAATCACCTACAAATCCAAAAAGTCCTGTCCTGAGAAACCATCTTCCTCTGGTTGTGCTACAAAAAACCATTACTGGTTCTTCATTACACTGTTTCCAGTACATACCTAATTCCTTAGGCGGGTATTTTTAGGATGTTATTATTTATATTGGACAGGTGCCTTCAGATTAAAATTAGTGCAAAGACACAAGTTCATGCACCAGGAAAATATTTCAAGAGTCACTTGTCTTGGCTGCTTACTGGATGAACACTCGACTCTACCTGGATGTGTGTGTGTGTAGGGGTGTGTGTGCATGTTTGTGAGACAACTGTATGCGTGTTCACAAATCAGCAGCCAAGACAAGTTCCACTGTTTCTGAACTGACTGAGGTTGGAACTTATACATACACATAGATGACACACAGTGTCACACAATATTTTCAGGATTCCCAATACCAAGATAAGCTATTAAAGAATGAACTATGAGAGCAAAGGAGCTGGTTTATCCCTTTCAGAGATAAACCAGGAACTGGAAAAGAATAAGAAACAGAAGCCAAGAGGTATAATAATTGCTCATTTGAACTACGGAAGTGTAGTTGAGCAGTCATGCTCATAATTTACACTTAAATTCCTACCTTATTGATTTAACAAAACAACACTTTTTCTATTAAAAACTTTAATATATTCATATTTTAAAATTAAAATTTTTGTTAAGGTTCTTTTTACTGAGTCATCTTAACAGAACTTTGTAGAAATAATAAGCTACAAATGAAGCTAAATGTTTTGCTATTCAGCCTTTTCTGAATACAGATTGATTATATTAAATAAAGTGATCAGGATTCTTATTTAACCATTAAAACATCCAGTCATCCTTAAAAAGTAGGCAATCATTTAGAAGAATTTAAGTACACAAATGTCTATCAAAAGTAAAAGAATGAGAGGATTTACAGATACTTTTTTTTCTCCAGTATTTCAGAAAAGTCATTATTTTTCATGTGTGTACATGACATAGTTTGTGCAGGTATTACATATGGGCATGTAAGACACAACACAGAGGGCCAGCCAACTAGTGAGAGACAAGATGAGAATTCTGGCTTCCTCAGTTGTGTTGCTGCTCTTACTTGTAACATCCTCCAGGTAAACATTTCCAGCCAGAAAGGCCTCAGCACAGAAACAGGAGGTTCTGATCTGAAGGAGAAAGTGCCATCTGCTAAGGCAGTAAGAAATGGCCCTGGCTGGCAGGGCTACATTGCAAAGGCCAAGTGCTCCTGTTTCTCTCCCTTCTGAGCTTGGAGGCTCCACCTGCTCTAGCCACCGTCATCTTGTTCCCTCTGCCCTAAATAATGTCACAGGGATAGCAACAAACCCACTGATCACTAACACCAAAATGGTGACTTCAATGGAGGCCAAGCTGAGCTAATAACTGGTGAGGGCACATTGCCAGACAGTAAAAAAAATACCTGGTGAAGTCAGACTTTTTTATTGCTTTTGCAACAACAGACTCACATACATAATTTGAATTTTCTAAATTTTAGAAGGGCTTCAGACACTAACTTCTAATACTTTAATTATTCATATATTTCAAAACCTGATGTCATGGCTTTAAAAAACTGTAACATCAGTAGAAGTTTATATGTGAAAAAGAAAATAACATATCATTAGTTTTACCTTTATTGTGAATAAAATAATGACATCACAGTAAGAATTGTGTGTACAGAATAAAATTATATCCAAAGGAATGTGTATCATATTGGGTGGTGCAGTAAGGTGGGCATTTTTATTTAAAAAATTAAGAAGTTTTAAAAATTGAAAATAACTGAGTATTTATTTACAGACAACCTGGAACAAATAGCCAACAAAATCTTTCATTGTTTCTAAATTAAGATGAGAGTGAAATCCATGCTGTGGGGAAAAATGATGTAGGGGTTTGATGTAGACAGTGGATATTATACTTGTAATTCATAGGTAAATCTTCTAAACTTGTTTTGACCAAAGGTAAAAACAGACCAAAGTAAAAAAAGAGATGATACCAAAATACATGTGATATGAACTTACTGATGGGTTTTTGCTCAATCCTACTTCTTGGCCACACAGAGAAAGGACATGCACCAACTTCTCTTTTGTCCTCTTCTGGAAAAGAAACACACAGGCAGATTATAATCATGACATCCTGTGACCAGATCTGCTTTTGTACATACTGGAAATGTGACCAGTGAGAACTGAGATGTAAAATGCACACAGACTTGGCATAAACAAGAATGTAGAACATTGAATTAATAATTGTGAAATATTGATTACATGTTGAAATAATATTTTAGACATATTTGGTTAAGTAAAATATGTTATAAATTCATTTTATATGTTTGTTTTAAACATATCATTTATAATTGAAAATCAGATAAAGAGCTTCACAGATAGGAATAAGCTTACGGAGCTCATCACCATCAAACCAGTATTACATGAAATGTCGAAGGGTCTTCTTTAAGTAGAAAAAAAATTTAAAGATAAAAAATATAACAATAAAATGGCAATAAATACATATCTATCAACAACTTAACCTAAAAATCAAAATAAATGAACTAGGATTTTAATGAATAAAAGAAACTGATGAATAAAATAGAACCAGAGGCATGGAAACATGGAAGAGATTGACAAATCTCAGAGGGAAATCAGTAAGTGGGGTTCTGCCTCCCTCACATAAGCTGCAAGTCTTTTTTTCTTTTTTTTATTATAACTTAAAATTATTTATTTAATTTTTAATCTTTATTGTTGAGAATATTATAAATATCCCTCTCTTTCATACCACTCCCTTTTCCCTCCTCCACCTGGATCCCACCCTGTCCCAGGCCTTCACCACCCTATTGTTTATATCCATGGGTAATGCATATATGCATATAAATTCTTTGGTTTATCTACCCTCCCACCCCTACTGATTTGATTCTCAGCTTCCTCTACTGTTGATTTCCTATTAATTATTCTTCATTTCAGTCAGTGTATCCTTCATTTATGATTGGCCCTTTCTTATGTCATTGATGTTTTCAATAATTTCCTTGAAATACTAAGTTCCTGAAGTAGTCACTAAGTTCCTTGAAGCTCTCATTAAGTTCCTTGAGCATTCTTATAACCATTGCTTTGAACTCTGTATCTGGTAGTTTGCTTGCTTCCATTTCATTTACTTCTTTTTCTGAAGATTGTCTTTCATTTGTGACATATTTCTTTGTCTCCACATTTTGGCTACTTCCCTTTGTTTGCTTCTACGTATTAGGTAGAGCTGCTATGTCTCCTGGAATTGGTAGATTGACCTTGTGTAGTAGATGTCCTGCAGGGCCCAGTGGCTCAGCCTTCCCATTATGTGTACCTCTGTGTGGACTGTTTTGTTGTAGTTGAGCTTCAATTAATTGCTGTTGGTAAAATTGGGAGGGATTGACTCTCAGGCCAATTGGCTGTGAGGAGCAGCTGCTACCACAGTAGAAAAACTTGTATACAGGAGACATCCCTATGGGGAAAGACCTGCTTCATGGGGGTTTGGTGCTTACTGAGTCTGCCCCTTGAGTTTGTGGCTCATGGATGTGGTAGAGTTATAATCTAGCATGATCTGAAGCTGTTCGCCAAGTGCACTGACTCTGGGATCTCCCTGGAAGTGAAAAGTTAGCCACTGCCTGTGTCCTGGGCTACTCAGCACAAGCTACAGAGTGATCTGCAGATAGCTGCTACTTATGTTGAGCTTAGAGATAACCAGGAGAGACAACCTGGGAAGCAAAGCAACCTGCTGCTAGTGCTGGGCCTGGGGCCACTTATTGAGATGTATGGGTACACTGAGTCCAGTTTCTGCTTGTTTGAAAGATTTTAGGAACATCTGAAGCCGGAGCCAGGACAGGCCATTCTATAGAAAAGCCATTGCAAACAGCTTGGGTGGGGCTGCATATTGGGTGGGGTGGGATCTTAGGGAATCACCAGAGTGATGCAAATAGTGATCACCAGGGTGGTGCAAACAGTGATGGAGACTCAGATATGGCACCTGCCAGTTAGCTTTGTGGGGGCGGTAGGAGGTCTTAGCACTTTTGTCTGAGAGAAAGCTACCCTGTGCTTTTGCCCTGATGCCAGATAATTTAGTTCCTCTCTGTATGTCCCTGAATCCTTCCAAGCTTCTGCCCTAGTATGGGAGCTCACAGGGAGTGAGTTGGAGTAAGTCTGTGTACCAGCCTTTTAAGAGGAACACCTGGGATTCCAGCAACCCTCCATGTCACTCAGCCACAATCCATGCTGGATTTTATAGCCCAAAGTTATGGGACTTCTCTTTCCAGCACTGGAACCATGTGGTCTGGTGTGGGGCTGGGACCCCTTGCTCCTCATGGGAGGCCTCCACAGTGAAGGTATTCCTCCTGATTAAAAATACACCACATGTGGATGTCAGCCCAGCTCATTCCATGCTTCCACCCTTCCTATCAGTCTCAATGTGCTTTCTTCTTTAATTCTCTAGTTGTAGGACTTCCATTCAGCCAGATTTCAGGCAGTTCTGAAATATGGTTTCTCTGTATTTTAATTGTAATTTTGATGTGGTTGTGGGAGGATGTGAGTAGCAGTGCTTATCTATGCTGCTATCTTGGTTTCTATCTCTCCTGCAAGTCCTTTTTCTAATTTCTATTAGTGTGGCCAGGGAAAGGCTCTGTCCTTCTGAAATCATCAGAGCCAAAGACCATGGAAATCTAAGAAGAGCCTGCCTGAGAATGATGTCAACAGAGAGGAAAGCAGTGCCAGGCCTGGAAAGAGAGGGTAGAGACAGTGAAAAGGAGAGAGCGTCTAGGGATCCAGTTTCTGAATTGCTATACTAGAATCTAGCTGTCCTTGAAGCTAAGACACATAAGTTAATATATATTTTTTCCACTTAAGGTATTTTTCATTGGGCTTCTGTTGCATGTAACCAAAAAAGCCCTATGAAGCAGTGTTTTACTTAACTGTCCAATGACATTAATACTGTAATGGAGGCACTTGTGGAGTGAATACTCTTAACTGTGATAACAGAGAGACCTGGCAGCTAGCTGCTTTGCTCTGTGTTATACAGACTGTGCAGCACAGGGACCATGAGTGGAGAGCATGCTCAGAGGAGAACAGCCAGAATTTCACTGGATGTGCGGCCGCCATAGAGAACTAGTTGAGAGAATGAAGGTTGTATTATTTGGAGAAGAGAGGACTCATTTGGGTAAGTGACAGAGGGGGCAGGGCTTCTTTAAATGTTGGAAGGACCACCACATGAAAGAGGTCAGATTTTACTTTCTAAGCCTGTAAGACAAGTGGCCCACATCGAATATTTTTGTGGCCCAGCCAATATAACGATTGTAAGGAACATTTTAATAAAAATTTCATAACTTAATTTTTACAATATCCTGTTATATATAATTACTAATAACGAACTACAATGTTCACTAATGACTGATCACTGTAATTGTGTTGCATTCATTTCCCTTATGTGCCTTATACACAGGCGCACCATTTCTCTCCACTAATACTAGCAGCAAATATTTTAGCAGCCGATTGCCATGTTGTTAGTCTTGTACTGACTTGTTTGGTGTGTGCAAGAGGAAGTATTTTGCTTTCAGAAAGCAAAAAAAAAAAAAAGGTTTATTTTCATCATGTTTATTAATTTATGCAGTTATTCAGTGTCTGGTAAGTTAATGTTCAAGAAAAAATATCAATTTCTATTAAAATGTCCTATTATTTTATTTTAATGATTACTTATCTATTTCAGCCCTTCTATTCAGCATGTCTCTATTGAAATAAACCTACGTTTCTATGAAAATTGAAGCTTTTATTTTTTTTGCGACCCACATAAACTTAGACCCTGTTTATTTGGCCCGTGTTAGCCTTTGAGTTTGACATGCTTGCTTTAAGAGAATAGGGCTAGTGAATCAAGTCAACAAAGTGTCAGACTCTAACCCCATGTAAGGAGCTGTTCATATAGAACATGTGTTCCCTTGTAATGCTGTTAAGATCCTTACCACTGGTGTCAATGCCCGACGGGCAAGGTCAGGATGATGAGTGGAGGGATCCCTTATTTCATGGAGCATTGGCTCAGTCAGTCCCCAGGCTCCCCTCCAATCCTGCCAAGTCCAGGGTTTGATACCTGAGAATACTGGGGCCTCTTCCAGCTCACAGGAACAAGGACATTGGAGTTGGAGCCTGATGAGGTGGAGGATGTGCTCCGGGTGACAGCCACAGTCCTGGGCTTCCCATCTCGGCCAGAAGAGTTCTGCAGTTCATCATATCGCCTCCCGATGATGGGCGTCTTAGGAAGAACACAAAGCACATGTTCTTCTATCTCATTAACACTTCTTTGGTGTATGGAATTACTCTACCCTGCAGCAACCAAGAACTGCTTATTTGATTAAAAATTACAGAAGTTCAGTGTTACAAACAGACTCATTTTCCTGATGTTCAAATACATATTCTGTGTCATTTTGCACCTTTCAATATTTTCCCACTCTCTTTAGCAGCTGAAAACAAATCCAATTGCTTGTTCTTAAACATTCTTTAGAAACCACTGATAAAGGAAAACATTCAGGAAAACAAAGTTAGTTGTCAGGTGTTTAAGCTTGAAAGAATTTCTCGTAGTCCTAACAAGAGACCAAAAGTCTTGCTCTAGCTGGTTTTGCTCAGTGGCTAGACTGTTGACCACTGGACTGAAAGGCTTTGGGTTCAGTTTTGGTCAAGGGCACGTACCTCGCTTGGTTGTAGGCTCAATTTCCGCCCCAGTCAGGTCATATGAGGGAGTCAACTAACCAATGTGTCTCTCTCACATCGATGTTTCTCTCTCTCTGTCTTTCCCCCTCCCTTCCACTGTTTCTGAAAATTAATGGGGAAAAAATATCCTCAGGTGAAGATTAACAACAGACCAAAAGACCTTCCCTTCTTCCTAATCTTTATATACTAGATTATTTAAACATTTATTTAAGTTATTTATATCCTTTCAGTTATGTAAACAAACGAGGTCAGGGCCAGGTACTTGGGCACCATTTTAGAAATTTCATTTCCTGAGAGTCTTGGAATGGAATGGTTGTAGGCAGCATGTCCCAAGCATTAAATGCTAAGGAGGTGTCCTGCACAGAGACCAGTTCATGGGCCTACTCCAGGGGACAGCAGAAGCCAACAGGCGATTCTACACCAAAGCCCATCATTTTAGAATAGCTGGGTCTCCTGGGTGTGCAGCTGACTGTACCTCTTTGGAACAGAATAAGCCGAAGTCAAAAATAAAAATAGCTTTTCCCTTCTAGCAATTTAAAAAATGCACAGTGTAGTTTCAGCTTTGGGGGGCTTATGAGTCATGGGGTAAGAGACACAGGAAAGTGAGGTATTTTTACATGTTAGAGTAAAATGGTTAAGTACAGGTCTCCCGAAGGCTCGTTCCTGAACTAGCAGGTAAATCTATTATCTGCCTTCTCTTTTTCCCCCTAACTCTTTAGCTTGGTTCACTAGTCCTCCCACTCCTCATTTCACACACTCCCTTCTCCCCAAAGGTAAGAACTTCGATAATTTTGCAGTTTAAAAAGCAGTATGGCTCGGGGAAACTATAAAGGCAAATTCTGTATTCCTGCATATCTCAGTCATTAGCTGGTCTGGGAACCAGGTTGCCAATATAGAGAAAAGACAGGACAGTTGTCAGATAAAGACTGAGTTAGATTTAAAATGCTGAAGATCATTCCTATTATAGTTATCTTTTTAGAAATCAGTTTTTATATAACCAAGGCTAGCTTCTATTTTTAAAAACTGTCAATTGAGAGCCCCAGTGAATATGATACTCATATGTTCTTAAAAAACAAGCTAAGTTAGGCATTAGAAGGAAGCCCCCATTGGAAGTAAACAGAGTTAGTTTCTCTTGCTCAAGGCACCTACTTGTGATCTTTGTACTATATATTAATGCTAAAGTTTACAGAAACAGTTCACATACCTCTGAAATGTCAAAGTGAAAGTCTAGAGTTTTCCCTGGTAATTCCTTAGAAGCACTGGTCCATACTCGATGTATTTCTATCTTTGACAGATCACTGTGCTGGTAGGAAGGCAAAATGAGGCTGGCTGACCGAGAAACCACCAGCTTCAAGATATTCAGAGCTTCTCTCCAGTGAACACTCTGAGGGAAATAAAACATTCAATGGTTAATAGTAATTTCATTTTTAAAAACTGATAACACTAGCTATGAAAATGACTCATGACCATTCAGAATTCATGGATTTAAAACAGTGCAGGAAATTCATAAAACACTATTTAGTATATAGAAGATGACCTACATTTAAGAAACAGGCAAATAAAAAAGACCACTTTTGGTCCATATTCAAATAAATGCATTTTAAAATAAAGTACCATTTTTGCTCATGTGGTGCTTCTTTAATTTGAAAAACAAGAAGCAAAAAAACCCAAACAACAAAACAAAAAACCGCAAACAATTCTGAATACAGTTATGTTACTGACTATTCACTCTCAAAATTCTCCCACCCCCAGTTTCCAGCCCTTAGTCCTTCTACTCAGGCTCTTCCCACCCATTTGTTCCTGGGCAATGGTCTCTGCCCTCAACTCTTCTCTTTCTCTCTATATCTTCCTTATGACCTAACCCAGGAATCTGGGTGCCATTCTTAACTCCTTTCTGTCCCTCCCTTCTGATAATGTGTTTCCTCCTCACCATTCCTGCTGGCATCAGCTCAGTTAAATCTCTTCACCCTCTGCCTGGACTATTTCAATGACCTCTTAACTGATCTCCCTGCTGGCAGTCTCTACTTATGCCCATCAAACCCATCCCAGCTACAGTGGTCTTTCTAGAAATCTTCAGACCATGCCACTTCCCTGTACGCTCCTTCTAGGCCCTCTCTGGTGGACTCTGAGCAGGACCTACAGGGTGATCTCCATTAGGCCACACCGTGAGCTCCCCAAAGCAGGCCAGGTCCCTTGGCCTCTGTGCCTTTACTCATGCTAGTCCCTCATTCTGGAATGCCCTTCCTCTCTTTATTGGCTCATCAGACTCTGATCTTTCTATAAAACTCACTTTGTTTTATCATCTTTGTCTCCAACAACCCACAGGCTGACAGAAGTCTTTTTCCCCCACAAAAAAAATTTTTTTGAACATAGGATTGGAGGAAGATGGCTGCCGACGGGAAAGCAGACTACAAGATAGTGTGAGAGGGAGAGAATGAAAGGAGAGTGTGTGGATGTATGGGGAGTTTAAATTTGTTGGTGAGGGACAGCTATACTCCAAGGGACTGTTGGGGACTGTAGGACTGGGCTTCCCTGACCGGGCAGACTCCACTGCTGCTGAAATCTCTGCTGGAGCGACCAACTCTGCTGCGGAGACCACATCATCTTGACTGCTATCAGAAGCCTATATAGCTCAGGTCTCTACAACCACAACACCCAGCAACCAGTTGCGAACCCAGGAACACTGGATCTCTAGCAGCGTGAATATGCTGACTCAGATGAGCTCTGCATCTTCTCACGGAAAGGTCAGATTTCACCTAGGAAAAGATGAGGTCTGCGATCCAGGCAGGAGAGAGGAATGCGTGAATGGGATCTAGAGGTTCAGGGAAGTGTACACTACACAAAACCCATGGCTAGCATTGTTTAGGGCTAGCATGATCTGTGAATGTGGAAGGGGATCCGCAGGGTTGCTGGCAGAAAGAAATTCTAAAAAGCAACCAACCCATAGCTGGACTGGGTGCAAAAAAGGTCTGAAGATTTTAAAAAAATATATATTTTATTGATTTTTTACAGAGAGGAAGGGAGAAGGATAGAGAGTTAGAAACATCAATGAGAGAGAAACATCAATAAACTGCCTCCTGCACACTCCCCACTGGGGATTTGCCCGCAACCAAGGTACATGCCCATAACCTGGGACCCTTCAGTCTGCAGGCTGACGCTCTAGCCACTGAGCCAAACCGGTCAGGGCAAGGCCTAAGTTTTTACCAGTAAACCGGCTGCTTAGTGCCAGGGGAAAAAAGTGTGCAGTGCCAGAACGTAAAAGTGGCGAGTGAATTCATGCACTTATTTTGGCTCTTTTTTTCTCTTTAATCCTTGCTTTTGATTACTAAACCCAGTACATAGGATCACCCAATTGGGGACACTCTAAGAGGCTGCAGAGGCAAGTTGTTTCTGTGGAACCTGGGGATCAGAGCGGGGAGAACCAGCTCTGGGGCAGTCCACTCTCCCAAACCAGTATTAAGTGTGATAGGGAAAACAAAGCTAAATACTGGCTAAAGAAGACTTATAGTCCAGAGGTCAATCTAGAAACATAGCCACCCAGGGATTGAATCACAAATTGACCCTTGTGCAAACACAAATAAAGGAGTTTAAGAAACAAAGAAGTACTGCTTGCTTGAAAATCAGGACTGTGGCTTACAACACAGAGGAGCAGTGGAATGCAGGGAACTTCAATATTGTCCTGACTACCTACAGGAAATAGGCATAACAAATAGAAGAGTAGAGGATGTGAATGATTTTTACTACTGCTCATTTTAATTTTTTCATCTTTTACTTAAGAAATTAGCTTTTTCTCACTTGATTTTACCTTTTTAATTATATTTTATTTTTAATCAGTATTATTACTACTATTATTTTACCTTTTTAAAAAAGTATCATTTTATTTTCTCTTTATTTTATTTTAGAGTTAGTGTTCTACATTCTATTTTCATTTTTCCTTTAGCATCATTTTACTCTATCTCAACTTTACCTTTATGCCAACACTCTTCCTCACTTTTCCCACTTTGTTGTTCTTTTTCTCTTACCCTATTCCTGCTTTAGATTTTACCTATTCCTTCTTTTTACCTCCTGTTAAAAAAATCATCGTATTTATATATCTAATTTCTGATCCCCTGCTCTAAGTCCATACACACCTCTCTCTTCTCTTTCTTCACTATCCAAATTTTTTTCTTTTTTTCTCTCTTCCCTTTTTGTTTTGTTTTTTTGCTATTGTGTTATTGTGTTCTTGTTTTGTTATAGGTTTTTGTGTTTATTTTGTTTTGTTTTGCTTGCTTTCTCTATGCCCTATTGTTGTTTGCTTGATTGCTGATTAGACTAATTTTTTGTGTGCGTGCTTGTTTGTGAGATTGTTTCTGTTTTTTTTGTTTGTTTCTGTTTATTTTTTGCTTCTGTTTTTCCTCTCCTCACTTGTTATTAGTTGTTGTTTGTAGTTTGCATTCATCTCTGGATATTTGTTGTTTGCATTTTTTGGGCTTAGTGGTTGTTCTATTGGAGTATTCTCCCCATATAAATAGTTTTCCCCCTTCTTTTTTACTCTCTTACTTTTTTTCCTTTTGTCAATATCATTTTTGCACTCCTTTTTTTTCCTTATACCATAATTCTTTTTGCTCTGGTGGTCACCTTATTTGGGGTTATTAGTATCATGAATACATTTGTATTTAGTGCCTTGTGTGCTGTGCCTTGTTGTGTTGTATTTTGTGCCTTTAAATCAATGCAGGAGAGAGCTACATAACAAGACACCCAGAGAAGAGAGATATGGGGAGACAAAGAAACAGCCCACATATGAAAGAAAAAGAGGCATCACTAGAAAAGGAAGTAAATGAAATGGAGGCAAGCAATATGTCAGAGAAAGAATTCAGAGAAATGGTCATAAGTTTGCTGAAAAGAATGGAAGACAAATTCAACAATATGTGTAAGGATCAAGAGGAAATAAAGAAGAACCGAGAAGAAATGAAAAATGACATTGCTGCTATAAGGAACTCAATAGAAAGCATCAACAGTAGACTAGAAGAAGCAGAGGACTGCAACAGTGAGCTAGAAGACAAGGTAGGAAAAATACCCTAGCAGAGCAGCATCTAGAAAAAAACTTAAAAAGAAGTAGGAACTTTGGATAACATGAAATGAAACAACATCTGCATAATAGGGGTTCCAGAAGAAGAGAAAACTGAGCAAGGAGTAGAAAACCTGTTTGAAGAAATAATGACAGAAAACTTCCCTGACATAGAGAAGAAAAACTCACACAAATATAAGAAACTCACAGAGTCCCAAACAAAATGAATCCCAAAAGACCAACGTCAAGTCACATTATAATTAAATTAGCAAATACCAACAACAAAGTAAGAACCTTAAAAGTGGCCAGAGAGAGACAGAAAGTTACCTACAATGGATCTCCCATTGGACTGGCAACTGATTTCTCAACAGAAACATATCAGGTCAGAAAGGAATGGAATGAATTATACAAAGTCATGCAAAGGAAGGGTATGAATCCAAGAATACTGTGCCCAGCAAGATTATCAATCAAAATTGAGGTTGAAATAAGGAGCTTCATAAGACAAAAAAGGACTAAGGGAGTTTATTACCACCAAACCAGCAATGCAAGAAATGCTAAAGTGTCTGCTATAAAAAGAAGAAATAGAAAGGGAAGAAGGAACAAAGGCATAAAGAATAAAAATGGCGACAAACAAGTAACTATCAAAAATAACTTTATTTATTTATTTATTTATTAATTAAATTTCTTTATTGGTTAAGTTATTACAAATATGTCCTCATCCCCCTAATAACCCCCCACCTTTCCCCCCAACTCATGCTCTCATCTCCCTCTTGTCTGAGTCCATTGGTTTGGCTTATGTGTATGCATACAAGTCCTTTGGTTGATTTCTCCCTCTTACCCCCACTCTCCTCTACTTTCCCTCTGGGGACTGACAGTCTGATCGCTGTTTCTCTGTCTCTGGATCTATCCCTGTTCATCAGTCTATGTTGTTCATTATATTCCACAAATGAGTGAGATCATCTGATATATATCTTTTTATGACTGATTTATTTCGCTTAGCATAATGCTCTCCAGGTCCATCCATGCTGTTGCAAATGGCAAGAATTCCTTCTTTTTTACCACAGTGTAGTATTCCATTGTGTAGATGTACTACAGTTTTTTAATCCATTCATCTGCTGATGGGCACTTAGGCTATTTCCAGATCTTAGCTATGGTAAATTGTGCTGCTATGAACATAGGGGTGCATATATCCTTTCTGATTGGTGTTTCTAGCTTCTTGGGATATATTCCTAGAAGTGGGATCACTGGGTGAAATGGGAGTTTTGTTTTTAGTTTTTTGAGGAAACTCCATAATGTTCTCCACAGTAGCTGCACCAGTCAATAATAACTTTAGATGTAAATGGATTAAGGGCCCCAATTAGAAGACATAGGGTAGCTGAGTGGATGAGAAAACATAACCCACATATCTGCTGTCTATAGGAACCAACCACAGAAAAAAGACTCACACATACTGATGGTGAAGGGATGGAAAAAGGTTTTCTAGGCGAATGGAAATGAAAAAAAAAGCTGGGGTAGCAATACTTATATTTGACAAATTAAATCTCAAAGCGAAGGCCATAACAAGAGAAAAGGAAGAACACTTCATAATAATAAAGGGAATAACAAGAAGAAATAACTCTGGAAACATATATGCACCCAATACAGGAACACCTAAATACATAAAAAACTTCTAGAGACTATCAAGGGAGAGGTTGACAGCAATGCAGTCATAGTAGGGGACATTAACACCCCATTATCACTATGGGACAAATCCTCTAAACAAAAACTCAGCAAAGAAACATCAATCCTAAATGAATCACTGGATCAGATGGAATTAAATAACATATTCAGAACATTTCTCCACAAAGCCATAGAACATACATCCTTCTCAAGTGCACATGGGTCATTTTCAAAGCTAGACCACATATTGGGTCTCTTCAAATTCAAAAAGATAGAAACCATATCAAGCATCTTCTCAGATCATAATGGCATAAAACTAGAAATCAACTATAATAAAACCATTCAAAAAATTCTAACACCTGGAGGCTAAAAAGCATGGTATTAAACAATGACTGGGTTACCAGAGAGATCAAAGAAGAAATAAAAAGCATCATGGCAACAAACGGCAATGAAAACACAATACAAAATCTATGGGACACAGTGAAAGCAGTCTTGAGAGGAAAGTTCATAGCTCTATAGGCCTACCACAAAAAACAAGAAACAATGGTAATAAATTACCTAACCCTCCTACAACTCAGAGTTAGAAAGAGAGCAATAAGAAAAGCCCAGCGTAAGTAGAAGGAAGGAAATAATAAAGATCAGAGTGGAGATACACACATACAGACAAAAAACAGAAAACAAAAAACAAAAAACTATACAAAACATCAACACAATCAAGAGCTAGTTCTTTAAAAGGATAAACAAGATTGATGAACCTCTAGCCAGGCTCACCAAGAAGAAAAGAGAGAAGACCCAAACGAACAAAATCAGAAATGAAAGAGGTGAAATAACAACCAATCCCACAGAAATACAAGCGATTATGAAAAAATACTATGAACAACTCTAGTCCAACAAAAAGGACAACCTAGATTAAATGGACATATTCTTAGGAAAATAAAAGCTCCCAAAATTCAATCAAGAAGAATAAAAAAAATTGAATAGGCCGATAACTACTGAAGAAATTGAAACAGCAATCAAAAATCTTCCAGCAAACAAAAGCCCTGGTCTGGACAGCTTTACGGGGGAGTTCTACCAAGCATTCAAAGAAGAACTAAAACCTATCCTACTCAGATCATTCTAAAAAATTTTAAGAGGAAGGCATACTTCCAAGCGCTTTCTATGAAGCCAGCATTACCTTAATTCCAAAACCAGATAAAGACATCACAAAAAAGAGAACTACAGGCTAATATCCTTGATGAACATAGATGCTGAAATCCTCAAAAAAATTCTAGCAAATTGGATTCAGCAATGCATTAGAAAGATCATACACCATGACCAAGTGGGATTTATTCCAGGGATTCAAGGATGGTACACTATCTGCAAATCAATAAACGTGATAAATCACATAAACAAACTGAAAGACAAAAATCACATAATCATATCAATTGATGCAGAAAAAGCATTTGACAAAATCCAACACCCATTCTTAACAAAAACTATCATTAAAGTGGGAATAGAGGGATCATACCTCAATATAATAAAAGCCTTATATGACAAACCAACAGCCAACATAATACTCAATGGGTAAAAACTAAAACCATTTCCCCTAAGAACAGGAACAAGATAAATGTGCACACTTTTACCACTCCTGTTTGACATAGTACTAGAAGTACTAGCCATAGCAATCAGACAAGAAGAAAAAATAAAGGCATCCCAATTGAAAGAGAAGAAGTAAAACTGTCCTTATTTGCAGATGACATGATACTATACATAGAAAACCCCAAAGACTCCATAAAAAAACTACTAGACCTAATAAATGAATTTGGCAATGTAGCAGGATACAATATTAATGCCTAGAAATCTATGGCCTTTTTATACACCAATAATGAACTCACAGAAAGAGAAATGAAAAAAACCAATCCCACTCACCATTCCACCAAAAAACTAAGATACCTAGGAATAATCTTAACCAAGGATGTAAAAGACCTGTACTCGGAAAACTACAGGGCATTGAAAAAAGAGATAGAGGAAGACATAAACAAATGGAAGAACATCCCATGTTCATGGATTGGTAGAATCAGCATCATTAAAATGTCCATACTACCTAAAGTAATCTGTAGATTCAATTTAATACCTATTAAAATACCAGCGGCATATTTTAAAGGTCTAGAGCAAACTCTCCAAAAATTCACCTGGAATAAAAAAAAGACCTCAAATAGCCATAGTTGTCCTGACAAAGAACAAAGTTGGAGGGATCACAATACTAGAAATCAAACTATATTACCAAGCCACAGTTCTCAAAACTGCCTGGTACTAGCACAAGAACAGACATATAGACCAATGGAACAGAATAGAGGATTCAGAAATTGACCCAAGCCATTATACTCAATTAATATTTGACAAAGGAGGCAAGAGCATACAATGGAGTCAAAACAGCCTCTTTAATAAATGGTGCTGGGGAATTTGGTCAGATACATGCAAAAAAATGAAACTAGATCACCAACTTACACCATTCATAAAAACAAACTCAAAATGGCTAAAGGACTTGAATGTAAGACAGGAAACCATAAACCTAAAAGTTTCCATAGGGCAGGCAGCAAAATTGCAGACATATGTCATAGCAATATCTTTACAGAGACAGATCCTAGGTCAAGAGAGACTAAGGAGAAAATAAGCAAATGGAACTACATCAAAATAAAAAGCTCTGCACAGCAAAAGAAACCATCAACAAAACAACAAGAAAACTCACTGAATGGGAGAACATATTTGACAATGTTATCTCCGATAAGGGCTTAATCTCCGATAAGGAACTCATACAGCTTAACCAAAGGAAGATAAACAATCCAATCAAAAAATGGGCAAAGGACCTATTGAAGACACTTTTCAAAAGAGGACATTCAGAAAGCCAAGAGACATGTGAAAACATGCTCAAAATCACTAATTATCCAAGAGATGCAAATCAAAACAACAATGAGGTACCACCTCACACCTGTTAGACTGGGTATCATAAACAAATCAACAAATGACAAGTGCTAGAGAGGATGCGTAGAAAAAGGAACCCTCCTTTGCTGGTGGGAATGCAGACTGGTGGAGCTACTGTGGAAAACAGTATGGCATTTCCTAAAAAATTTAAAAGTAGCCATTTGACCCAGTAATACTACTTCTAGGAATTTATCCCAAGAAAACAGAAACACCAATCAGAAAGGATATATGCACCCCTATATTCATAGCAGCACAATTTATAATAGCTAAGATTTGGAAACAGCTTAAATGCCCATCAGCAGATGAGTGGATTAGAAAACTGTGGTACATCTACACAATGGAATACTATGCTGCTGTAAAAAAGAAGGAATTCTTACCATTTGCAACAGCATGGATGGAACTGGAGAGCATTATGCTAAGTGAAATAAGCTAGGCAGTAAAAGAAAAATACCACATGATATCACTCATTTATGGATAATAAAGAACATTATAACTTAATGAACAAAAAGATAGATATAGAGGCAGAGAAGCAGAGGATAGACTGTCAAATTACAGCGGGAAGGCTGGGGAGTTTTTTTGGGGGGGTTGGATAAGAGATCAATAGAAGGACTTATATGCATGCATATAAGCATAACCAATGGACACAAGAAACAGGGGGGTGGGGTGGGGTAAGAGCATGTTCAGGGTGGTAGGAGAGGCTGGGGGAAGGTCAAAGGGGGAAAAAAGGAGACATATATACTACTATTTGTAATAATTTAAACAAGAAAATAAAATAAAAACACAAATTTTGAACATACATAAAACAATTTGATAAAAGCTAGTATTATTTTCCTAGGCTTTGGGATAAAAGCACATGATATAAACATATTTCCTTTGCTGTTCAGTTTGCACAAGAGAGGTCACAGTTTGAGTGTGAAATTAGCTACTATTTAAGATATCTAGTACCAGAGATGGCCCATAGGATTAGGATACAATAGGCACCCCAATAAAGCCATGAAATGGGATAGATGATGAGCAGGAAAATGTTAACTAACCCTCTGTTTCCCATGAGTGCTGTAAAGTGAGAAAGTGTTATCCAATGCCTACCACATCGCACAACTATTATTGGAGCAATGCTACCTGAAAAATGGAAGAAAAAAAAAAAAAGCTTGGAAATCACTTTTAAGCATTAAATAATGTTGGCAAGTAATGAGATTGGTGAAGTAAAGATGGAAAGAAATATCTTGGTTAAGACACTGAGTGGCTTTGTCAATGAGTTTAACCAGAGAAATCCTAGCATTTGCCCTGCAGCTCTGAAGCTCACCAAGTATATTCCTGAAGCAAAATAGGGAGCCTGCCTAGATGTGTCGAGTAGGATGTCTATGCTCCTGAGGTTGGCCCTCCCACCTGGACCCCATGGTAACCCTGCAGTGCCCTCCATGGACTGGGGCCCCCCGATGTTTAGTCTGTGGTTATGGGTTTTATATTAACTTCCAGGCTCTAGAAACTTGTTCTAGTGTGTTTTCTCTCTTAATATTTCTTAAAATTTTTTTTCTTTTCTTTCCTTTTATTTTCCCTGGTAGTCTTGAGTAAGATTTTGAAGAATCCATCTGTAGGTATTCAGCAAGTGTCCTGTTGGGAAGGGTGCCTGTACAGGGAAACAGGCACTGGCTTTGGAACCAGGTGGACCTGGGTTCAAATACCAGCTCCACCATATTTGGACTAAGACTTTGGGGCTAGTTTCTTTTTCATTTTTAAAATATTTTTTTTAATTTTTAAATCACAGTTTGCATTAAATGTCATTCCACACCAGTTTCAGATATACAACAAAGTGGCCAGAAAACTATGGTCTCTACAGAGTGGTGCCCCCACTACCCGAAGTACTCATCTGGCCCCACACCCAGTCATCTTGACACCATTGACTATATGTCCCAGGCTGCAAACTGCATTTTGTGACTATTCTGCAACTACCAATTTGTACTGCTTAATCCCTTCACCTACCCTGCTAAACGCCTCTCTCCTCTGACAGCTGTCAGTCTATTCTCTGTGTCTATGAGTCTCTTTCTCTGTTGTTTGTTTTGTTCATTAGATTCCACATATAAGTGAAATCATATGTATTTTTATTTCTCTGACTGACTTATTTCACTTAGTATAATACTGTCCAGCTCCATCCATGCTGTTCCAAAAGGTAAGATTTCCTTCTTTTTTTTTTTTT
>PVJC01010347.1:30914-43980 GCA_004026665.1 Murina feae
TTGGTTGCCCTCTACCCCCCCCCCCCATTTGTCTCTGGATCTATTCTTCTTCATCAAATTATGTGGATCATTATATCCCATATATGAGTAAGATCATGTGATATTTATCTTTCTCCAACTGGTTTATTTGGCTTAGCATAATGCTCTCCAGTTCCCTCCATGCTGTTGCAAATGGTAAAAGTCCTTTTCTTATAGTGGCATAGTATTTCATTGTATAGATGTACCACAGTTTTTTAATGCACTTATCTGCTGATGGGCACATAGACTGTTTCCAAATCTTAGCTATTGTAAATTGTGCTGCTGTGAACATAGGGATGCATATATCCTTTCTGATTGGTGTTTCTGGTTTCTTGGGATATAGCCCTAGAAGTGGGATCACTGGGTCAAATGGCAGTTCCATTTTTAAATTTTTGATGAAACTCCATACTGTTCTCCACAGTGGCTGCACTAGTCTGCATTCACACCAGCAATGCAGGAGGGTTCCTTTTGGTCTATATGTCTGTTCTTTTGCCAGGACCAGGCAGTTTTGAGAACTGTGGCTTGGTAATATAGCTTGATATTTGGTATTGTGATCCCTCCAACTTTGTTCTTCTTTCTCAGAGTATTTGGGGTCTTTTTTTTTTTTATTCCAAATGAATATTTGGAGAATTTGTTCTAGATTTGTGAAATATGCCATTGGTATTTTAATGGGAAGTGTATTGAATATGTAGATTGCTTTGGGTAATATGGACATTTTAATGATGTTGATTCTACCAATCCATGAACATGGTATGTTCTTCCATGTGTTTAGTCTTCAATCTCCTGTAGTTTTCCAAGTATGACTCTTTTATGCCCCTAGTTAATTTTATTCCTAGATATCTTAATTTCTTTGGTGAAATGGTGAATGGGATTATTTTTTCATTTCTCTTTCTGTGAGTTCATTAGTGTATAAAAAGATCATAGATTTCTGGGTGTTAATTTTGCATCCTGATACATTGCCAAATTCATTTATTAGGTCTAGAAATTTTTTTTTTATGGAGTCTTTGGGGTTTTCTATGTATCGTATCATGTCATCTGTGAATAAGGACAGTTTTACTTCTTCTTTCCCAATTTGGATGCCTTTTATTTCTTCTTCTTGTATGATCACTATTGCTAGCAATTCCAGTACTGTATCGAACAGGAGTGGTAAATTGGGCATATTTGTCTTCTTCCTGTTCTTAGGGGAAATGAGTTTAGTTTTTGCCCATTGAGTATGATGTTGGCTGTGGGTTTGCCATATAAGGCTTTTATTATGTTGAGGTATGCCCTCTATTCCAAGTTTGCTGAGAGTTCTTATCAAGAAAGGGTGTTGGATTTTTCAAATGTTTTTTTTCTATATCGATTGATATGATTATGTGATTTTTGTCTCTCAGTTTGTTTACGTGATATATCACACTTATTGATTTGTGGATATTGTACCATCTTTGAATCCCTGGAATAAATCCCACTTGGTCATGGTGTATGATCTTTCTAATGCATTGCTGAATCCGATTTGCTATAATTTTTTTGAGGATTTTAGTATCTACAATTCATCAAGGATATTGGCCTGTAGTTCTCTTTTTTTGTGGGGCCTTCATCTCATTTTCGGATTAGGGTAATACCTGCTTCATAAAGAGCTTGGAAGTGTGCCTTTATCTTGAATTTTTTGAAATAGTCTGAGTAGGATAGGTTTTAGTTCTTCTTTGAATGCTTGGTAGAACTCCCCTGTGACGCTGTCTAGACCAGGGCTTTTGTTTGTTGGAAGATTTTTGACTGCTGTTTCAATTTCTTCAGTGATTATCAGCCTATTCAGGCTTTTTGATTCTTCTTGACTGAGTTTTGGGAGCTTTTATTTTCCTAAGAATATGTCTATTTCATTTAGGTTGTACATTTTCTTGGGCTAGAGTTATTCATAGTATTTTTTCATAATTGTTTGTATTTCTGTGGGATTGGTTGTTATTTCACCTCTCTCATTTCTGATTTTGTTTATTTGGTTCCTCTCTCGTTGCTTCTTGGTGAGCCTGGCTAGAGGTTCATCAATCTTATTTATCTTTTCAAAGAACTAGCTGTTGGTTGTGTTGATGTTTTGTATAGTTTTATTTTTATCTGTATGTTGTGTATCTCCACTCTGATCTTTATTATTTCCTTCCTTCTGCTTACACTGGGCTTTTCTTTTTGCTCTCTTTCTCTTTGAGTTGTAGGGTTAGGTAATTTATTACCATTTTTTCTTCTTTTTTTGAGGTAGGCCTGTAAAGCTATGAACTCCCTTCTCAAGACTGCTTTCACTGTGCCACATAGATTTTGGATTGTTGTGTTTTCATTGTCATTGTTTTCCATATGCTTTTTATTTCTTTTTTGATCTCTTTGGTAACCCAATCATTGTTTAATAGCATATTGTTTAGCCTCCAGGTGTTTGATTTTTTTTATTGTAGTTGATTTCTAGTTTTATGCCATTGTGATCTGAGAAGATGCTTGATATGTTTTCTGTCTTCTTTTTTTTTTAAATTTTGTTTTATTGCTTAAAGTATTACAATGAGTGTTAGATAAGTCTCCATTTTTTTCCCTTTGACCTCCCCTCCTTCACCCCTCCCCCATGTCTTGTGTCCATTGATTATGCTTATATGCATGCATACAAGTCCTTCAGTTGATCTCTTAACCTCCCCCATCTCCAGTCCTCCCCAGCCTTCCCACTATAGTTTGACAGTCTGTTTGATGCAGCTCTGCCTCTGTATCTATGCTTTCTGTCTTCTTGAATTTGAAGAGACTGTCTGTGTCCCAATATGTGGTCTATCTCTGAAAATGACCCATGTGCACTTGAGAAGAATATATATTCTGTGGCTTTGGTGTGAAATGTTCTGAATATATCAATTAATTCTATCTGTTGTAATGAGTCATTTTGGATTGATATTTCTTTGCTGACTTTTTGTTTAAAGAATTTGTCCAGTGGTGTTAGTGGGGTATTGAGGTCCCCTACTATGACTGTATTGCTGTCAATCTCTTCCTTAATATCCTTCAGAAGTTTTTTAAAAATATATGTTTTATTGATTTCAGAGCTGAAGGAAGAGGGAGAGAGAGATAAATAAACATCAATGATGAAATAGAATCATTGATCAGCTGCCTCCTGGAGGCCTCCTACTGGGGATTGAGCCTACAACCTGAGCACATGCCCTTGACTGGAATTGAGTCTGGGACCTTTCAGTCCACAGGCCAATGCTCTATCCACTGAATTAAACCAGCCAGGGCTTCTAGAAGTATTTTTATGTATTTGGTTGCTCCTGTATTGGATGCATATATGTTTACCAGAGTTATATCTTGTTGATTTGCTCCCTTTAGTATTATGATGTGACCTTCCTTATCTCTTGTTATGGCCTTCACTTTGAGGTCTAATTTATGAGATATAAGTATTGCTACCCCAGCTTTTTTTCATTTCCATTAGCCTGAAAACTCTTTTTCCATCCCTTAACCATCAGTCTGTGTGAGTCCTTTGTTCTGAGATGGGTCTCCTGTAGACAGCAGATATGTGGGTCAAGTTTTGTTATCCACTCAGCTACCCTATGTCTTTTTATTGGGGCATTTAATCCATTTACATTTAAAGTTATTATTGATAGGTACTTGTTTGTCGCCATATTTATTCTTTATGTCTTTGTTCCTTTTTCCCTTCCTTTTTCTTCTTTTTACAGCAGGCCCTTTAGCATTTCTTGCATTGCTGGCTTGGTGGTAGTAAACTCCCTTACTCCTTTTTTGTCTGTGAAGCTCCTGAGTTCACCCTCAATTTTGATTGATAGCCTTGCTGGGCACAGTATTCTTGGATTCAGATCCTTGCTTTGCATGACTTTATATATTTCATTCTACTCCCTTCTGGCCTGATGTGTTTTTGTTGAGAAATCAGTCGATATTCTGATGGGAGATCCTTTGTAGGTATCTTTCTGTCTCTCTCTAGCAGACTTTAAGATTCTTACTTTGTTGTTGGTGTTTGTCAATTTAATTATAATGTGTTTTGGTATCAGTCTTTTGGAGTTCATTTTTGTTTGGGACTCTGTGAGCTTCTTGGACTTGTGTGAGTTTTTCTTCCTGATATCAGGGATGTTTTCTGCCAATATTTCTTCAAACAGGTTTTCTATTCCTTGCTCAGTTTCCTCTCCTTCTGATGCCCCTATTATGCAATGTTGTATTGTTTTGTGTTGTACCAAAGTTCCCTTAGGCTCTCCTGTTTAAAAAAATTTTTTTTTCTAGATGCTGCTTTGCTAGGGTATTTTTTCCTACATTGTCTTCTAGCTCACTGATGCAGTCCTCCACTTCTTCTAGTCTACTGTTGATGCTTTCTATTGAGTTTTTTTATTGCAGCAATGTCATTTATTTCCTCTTGATTCTTACACATATTGTTGAATTTGTCTTTCATCCTTTTCAGCATCCTTATGACCATTGCTCTGAATTCTTTTTCTGACATATTGCTTGCCTCAATTTAGTTTACTTTCTTTTCCAGTGATTCCTCCTTTTCTTTCATATGCGGCTGTTTCATTGTATCCCCATGATCGCTCCTCTCAGGATGTCTAGTTATGTAGCTCTCTCTCTCTCCTGTGTTAACTTAAAGGCCCACAATACAACACAACAAGATGCAGTGCACAGGGCACCAAACGCAAATGTATTCATAATACTAATAACCACAAATAAAGGTGACCACCAGAGAAAAGAGAATTAGGGGATAGAAAAGAGTGCGAAAATGGTATTGAGAAAAGGAAAAAATCTAAGAGAGAAAAGCAAGAGAAGAAAAAGAAGGGGGGGGGGAATATATATGTATATGGGGAGAAAACTCCAATAAAACAACAACTAATTCAAAAAATGCAAACAACAAACACCCATATGAATCTGAGGCAGAGCTTTCTCTAGGCGATATCTGACCTTTCTGTCCACCAATTTGCTCACCAGCTGTGTTTAATTCGCCTATTCTGGTGGGTGTTGTTTGATTCAGCTGTTCCTTTTATGTGTTCTGTGAGAAGGTGCAGGGCCCATCCACGTGTTCGGCACTGCTTTGTCCCCTCCTGGACAGACTTTTTATGTGCCTGCAGTTGGGGGGCCTGGAGTCCCAGTGTTCGTGGGTTTGCAGCTGAGGCAGCTGGTCCCTGAGTGTTGGGTTGTAGGGTCCTGGGAGGTATCTGAGGTCTCCCCAGTTGAAGGTAAGCCTGGGCTTCTGATCACAATCAGTCTCCCCTTCAGGATTGCACGGTCTCTGTGGCAGAGCCATCCGCTCCGGGAGAGATTTCAGCAGCAGTAGAGGTTGCCCAGCCAGGGGAGCCCAGTCTGCCAGTTCCAACAGTCCTTTGGAATATACCCATCCCTCTCTCGCAAATACAGGCATTCCCTGAACATCCACACACTCTGTTTTTGTTCTCTCACTCACATACTATCTTGCAGCCTGCCATCCCATCAGTAGCCATCTTGGATCTCCTGTAGCACAGATTTTTCATTCACTGATGGGCACTTGGGCTGCTTCCAAATCTTGGCTATTGTAAATAACACTCCAATGAACATAGAGGTACATATATTCTTTTGAATTAGTGTTTTGGTTTTCTTTGAGTATATTTCCAGAGTGGAATCTCAGGGTCATAAAGCAAATCCATTTTTAATTTTTTGAGAAAGCTTCAGATTGCTTTCCACAGTGGCTGTACTAATCAACATTCCCTTCAGCAGTGCACTGGGTTTCCCTTTCTCCACATTCACAGCAACACTCAATTACTGATTTATTAATGATAGCCATTCTGAGAGGTGTGAGGTGGTATCTCTTTGTAGTTTTAATTTGCATTTTTCTAATGATTAGTGACATTGAGTTTCTTTTCATATGCCTATTGGTCATCTGTATGTCCTCTTTGGAGAAGTGCCTATTCAGGTCTGCTGCCACTTTTTAATTGGGTTGTTTGTTTTTCTGGTGTTAAATTGTCCAAGTTCCTCATAAATTTTGGATTTTAACCCTTTATCAGATGTATCATTGGAGAATATATACCTCTGTTCAATAGGTTGTCTTTTCATTATGTTTGATTTGTAAACTCTTTTTAGTTTAATGTAGTCCTATTTATTTATTTATTTATTTATTTATTTATTTATTTTGGTTTCCCTTGTCTGAGATAATATGTCAGTAAAAATATTGCTATGAGAAAAATCTGAAATTCTACTGCCTATGTTTTCTCCTAGGAGTTTTATGGTTTTGAGTTTTACATTTAAGTCATCAATCCATTTTGAGTTTATTCATGTGTATAGTGGAACAAAGTGGTTTTAAACAATTTTTTAGACTATAGAAATATTCAAATGTACACCAAACAGAGAGACTAGTAAAATGAACTCCCATGTACATTTACTCATTTTGATTTATTTATCCCAATATTTTCTTTGGTTTATTTGTTGCAGTTTTTTGAGTACATTTATACAAGTTACTTAACCTTAGTTCCCTCAAGTTTAAAGTAGTAATTTGGCCCTAACCGGTTAGGCTAAGTGGATAAAGTGGCCTGTGGACTGAAGGGTCCCAGATTCAATTATGCTCAAGAGCATGTACTTTGGTTGCGGGCACATCCCCAGTGGGGGCGCGGGGGGTGTGTGCAGGAGGTGGCTGATTGATATTTCTCTCTCATCGATGTTTCTAACTCTCTATCCCCCTACATTTCTCTCTGTAAAAAATCAATAAAATATGTTTTAAAGTAGTAGTAGTAATTTGAACCACTGAATCCACACTTTGCATGCTGAAAGACTTGGTGTAAAACCAGGGACATGCAAGTTCTTTCTCCCTTTCTCCTTGACTCTGCCCTCCCAGCCAGGCGTGTGCTTTTAATATCCAACCCATTATCCCCAAGAGGCTTAGTGTGCCCTTTGAAGAAACTTATCAGGGCTGGGTCCTGTCTGTCTTCTCAGTGTGCCACTTATGGTGTGGTCAGCTATCACTCTTGACTGTCTCAGTGTACTAGAATATAAATGAATACTCAAATGGGTGGCCAAGTGCAATCTACATGCAAGTCCTCAGTCCTTCTGTAATGACCCCATGGTTCATAGTGCAGTTATTTAAATACTCACTTGCACATATTTCTCAATGATCTTCAGAACTTCCACGTTAAACTGCTTTACAGGAACAACCGAAAGGTCCATGTAGCTGAGCAGGCTGTAGATGACCTGGAGAAGGGGCTGTTGCATGCTCGGGAGGCCTTTCTCCAGTAACTGTGGGAGACAAGGCACAGCCTCAGTCAGTTTGATGCCATATTTTCACACAGAAGCACCAACCTTTCCCAATACTTTTATGATTGCACATTTCCACAAAGAGAAAAAAATCCTAACTACTAAAAAAATGAAGATACTATCAAAGGCCATGTAGGCAGATCTGAATAACTATTTAATCTAATAAAAGTGTAATATTGAAATTGACCATTTCTTTGGGATGCCTAAGCCACGTGCATCAGCCAATCAGAGTGACTGTATGCAAATTAACCTAGCCAAGATGGAGGCCGGCACTTATGGAGCTGAGTAAACAGGCAGCTTCCGTTGCAGCAGGAGTAAAACTGTTTGCCGGCTGCCTGGGCTTCTCTCGGCTCCAGGCAACAACATATTTGCAACATTGTCTCAATTATAGAAGCCTCAGAGTTGAAGCCAACAGAAGGCTTCGTTACCTGCCTAGGCCTCAGCTTAAAGGAACAGTGTATCAATTATAGAAGATAAATAAACCCCAGAAACCTGATTCCAGACAGCCTTGCTGGAATGTTGAGTCAATGAGAGCTGTGGGAAGCCTGAAAACCAGAAAGCGCCCCTCAGCCCGTCACCCAGGCTGGCCACACCCCACTGGGGTGAGGGACCCCACTGGGGGACTTGGCCATCCTGCAAACAGCCATCAGCCCCTCACCCAGGATGGCCAGGTACCCCAGTAGGGACCCAAAACCTTTAGGGATTGTGAGCAGCCTGAAAACGGCCCTCAGCCTGCACTCAAGCTGGCCACACCCCAATGGGGTGAGGGTCCACACTGGGGGGCTTGGCCAGCCTGCAAACAGCCATCAGCCCCTCACCCAGGCTGACCAGGCACACCAGCAAGGTAGACATCCCTAGAGGGTCCCAGACTGTGAGAGGGCACAGGTTGGGCTGAGGGACCTCCCGAGTATACAAATTTTTGTGCACCAGGCCCCTAGTCTGATCTAATAAAAGTGTAATATGCAAATTAGGCATCACTTTGTGACAAAGATGGCCACCAGATGGCTTCCCCCATAGCCACAAGATGGCAACGCCCAGTCCAGCTCAGCCCCACCACTGAAATGGTCAGGCCTGTTAGCCAGGCAGATGGTGGAGGAGGCAGGAGGCCCGAGTGGCAGAACAGGTGATCAGAGGGGCCTGAGGGTTCCCTGTCCAGGCCAGAGGCCTTTGCCAGAGGCCTCAGGCATGGGCAAGGGTGGAGCCAGTGATCAGAAGGGGCAGGGGCAGAGCTGGTGATCAGAGGGGTATGAGGATGCCCTACCCAGGCATAAGGCCTGGGCCAGAGGCCTCAGGCCTGGGCAGAGGCAAGGCCGGAGATCGCAGGGGACTTGGAACTGGTGGAGCCAGCAAGTCAGGGGTCTGGGGGTCCCTTGCTCATGCTTGCAGCCTTGTCCAGAGGCTTCTATTGGGGCAAGGGCAGAGCCAGCAATGGCAGGGGACAGAGCTGGTGATCTCAGAGGCCTGGGCTCTGTGAAGCTGGTGGTTGGAGGAGTTTGGGGGTCTTCTGCCCAGGCCTGCAGCTTCAGGCAGAGGTTATAGGCCTGGGCAGGGATGGAACTGGGATTGGAGGGGCAGGGGTGGAGCTGGTGATCAGAGTGAACTACAGAGGAAACACCTTTTCTTACCACTCACTGGCTAAGCTCTCTTTATGCCACTGGTAATATTCTTAGTGACTTGGGTAATAAGAATCCCTAAAGGTGATCTAGAGTTTTTCCACCACACTGCTGCAGAAAAAAATTGAAGGTCCACTGCTGGAGGACTAAGAAATGTCATATCCTGCCCTAGCCAGTTTGGCTCAGTGCATAATGCCTCAGCCTGCTGTCTGGGTTCAATTCTGACCAAGGGCATGTACCTAGGTTGCAGACTCCTTGCTGGCTGTGGCCCAGGTCAGGGCATATGCAGGAGGCAACCAATCAAAGTGTTCCTCTCACTTTGATGTTTCTCTCTGTTTTTCCCTTCTCTTCCACATTCTCTAAACATCAATGGAAACATATCCTCAGGTGAGAATAAGAAAGAAAGAAAGAAAGAAAGAAAGAAAGAAAGAAAGAAAGTAAGAAAGAGAGGTCACATCCTATGAAATACACATCTTGAAAATGCCTAAAGAAAGTTGTCATTTTTTCATGGTGAAGGGACTGGAGTCCGTGTTGATGAAAACACCTTGGTAGCTGTGGTGACTGGCAGTGGCCACTGCAGCGGGGTGATGGGGCTGGTGGCTTCCCCTGATTAGCCTGGTTGCCTCCCACAAAGGGAGGCCAGACTGTGGCTTAGGCCTGCTCCCCAAAGGGATCAGGGAGCAGGCCTAAGCTGTCAGTAAGACACCCCTTGAGGGTTTCTAATATGTGAGAGGGGGCAGGCTTGGCTGAGGAACCCCCCCAGTGCATGAATTTTGTGCACCGGGCCCCTCGTATACACATAAGCCTAAGTGACCATTTGACTATTTGACTGTTCACCTGGTAGCTATGACGTGCAATGACCACTGGGGTCAGACACTCAGACCAGTAGAGGAGGGAGCTCGATTCCTGACGGAATTGACCATGGGTTAGGTTGATGTTGGGGTACTGTCAGCCCCGAATCTGCTTTACCTGCATCCTAGTCCCAGAGAAGAGGGAGAAGAGAGCCTGATTCCTATGGGATTGGTGTGGGTTAGGTTGCTGCTCGAGCACTGTTGGCTGCAAATATGCTTACCCACACCTCAGACTCAGAGAGGTCCCTTGGCCTGGCCTGTGGGAATGGGGCTGAAACCGACTCTCCAATATCCCTAGAGGGGTCCCGGATTGCGAGACGGCACAGGCCAGGTCGAGGGACCTCGCCAGTGCACAAATCCATGAACCAGGCCTCTAGTATAAATATAATAGTCACACAACAGAATGAAACAAAATAAACCTCAAAAAGAAAGCATCAAATGCCATTAATTATTGAAAATTACAAATAAGTTATCAGTTATTGAATTGGCAAAGATTAGAAATTGATAATTAGTATTAGTGAGGATATATGGTAGGCATTCTTTCAGATTAGTGGATATATAAATTGGATAGTTTGGCAATTGAGATCAAGAGTACTAAGATAGCCCTAGCCAGTTTGGCTCAGTGGATAGAGCACTGGCCTGTGGGCTGAAGGGTCCTGGGTTTCATTCTGGTCAAGAGCACATGCCTACGTTGCTGGCTCAATCCCTAGTAGGTAGCATGCAGGAGGCAGCAGATCCATGATTCTCTCTGTTCATTGATATTTCTAGCTCTCTCTCCCTCTCCTTTCTTCTCTGAAATTAATAATATGTATATGCACTAAAATGATTCAAATCTTTTGAAATAGTAATTACACTTTTAGGAACATTTCCAAACCTAGAGATAAATACTGAGATTTAAGTGTGAGTTTTCACCATGGCATTATTTATAATGGTGGGAAGCTCCCCACTGCCCAAACAAAACAAAACAAAACAAAATAACAACAACCAAGAAAGCTCTGTAAACAATTTAAATGTTGACCACTAGGGAGACAGATAAATTATGGTGAATTGTATGATAACATCTCATGTAGTCAATAGGATGACATTTTAAAACATAGTTCAGGACATCAGATGACATTAAGTGAAAGAGAAAGTATGTAATATAGAATTGTATACCTGAAACCAATATAATTTTATTAACCAATGTCACTCCATAAACTCAATAAAAAAGAAAGAAGTTTAGATGACTTCTCTGTAATAAGATGCCAGTTTTTTTAAAAAAATATTTTATTGATTTTTTACAGTGAGGAAGGGAGAGGGATAGAGAGTTAGAAAAATTGATGAGAGAGAAACATCAAACAGCTGCCTTCTGCACACCTCCTACTGGGGATGTGCCCGCAACCAAGGTACATGCCCTTGACTGGAATCGAACCTGGGACCTTTCAGTCCGCAGGCTGACGCTCTATCCCCTGAACCAAACCGGTTAGGGTGATGCCAGTTTTTTTTTTATAATATATTTTTATTGATATCAGAGAGAAAGGGAGAGGGAAAGAGAGAAACATCAATGATGAGAAAGAATCACTGATTGGTTGTTTCCTGTATGCTCCCGAATGGTGATTGAGCCTGCAACCAGGGCATGTGTCCTTGACTAGAATCAAACCCAGGAACCTTCCGTCCACAGGCTGATGCTCTATCCACTAAGCCAAACTGGCTAGGGCAAGATGCCAGTTTTGATGTGAATGTGTGTGTTATATAGAAATAACTTTGGAAAGAAATGCAACAAAATGTTACTAGCATTGTTCTCTATATAATATAGTTATTTGATAATTTTTCCTTTCTTTTTCTTTTTTTAACTTATCTGTGTCTTCTAAATGATCTGCTTTAAAATATTCTGTTTTTATAATCAGAAAGATAATCAATATTTTTAAAAAGAAAAGCACAATAATGAGAAAATATATTGACAGACATCCTGATAAAGGAGTCAAAGTAAGAATTAATAGAAATGATTCAAATAAATGTTAAAATTCCATATGAACAGTGGCCAAAAGAAATAACTGAGCAGTTAACACTCGAGGAAATACATTACTATGCAAACCTAATGTGTGGAAAAATGCATATATACAGTATAAAGGAAATACATCAAGAGAATAATTTTAAAGTACCAGAAATAATACACAATAAATGGAATGATAAAGTTTAGTTGGGATAAGGGGAAAGAAAAATATTTACACTGTAGTTCTATAAATTGGGAAAATCTCTGGCAATACCAATTTCCAAAATGTGTAGAACTAATAACATATCCACATATACTCTTTACCTGGATAATTACTTTGGGAAATGCCATCAGAAGAAATGATCCAAATAAGATCTCATAAAAAGTCTGATAAGGACCACTTGTAATAGAAAAAAATTATGAACACAAACAACCAAAGGGAGATGGTTAAGCAAATTGTGTTACGTTAACCTGATAGAATTCCAGTTTTTCAAAGTGACACTAGATGAGCTATGTCAGCACATAGACATACACACACAGAGTCAATGTTCAGTGACCAGAGCAAGTTCAATGGAAATACTAACCACAACTACATAAAGTTATATGTATGTGCATGACCAAGAGCTGTAAGAACACATGAGTAATAGAAATAGGAATTATTATCTACTATAAATGGTGGGGTGCTAAATTCATAATAAAAATGTTGGTGATAATTTGTGATAAGGGTTGAAAAAAAATTAGGCAATCAATTTTTACTTTTTAAAATCCTCACTCATGGATATGCTTTTATTGATTTTAGGAGGAAGGGAGAGAAAGAGAGAGAAACATTGATGTGAAAGAGAAACATTGATTGATTGCTTCCCATACATATCCTGACTTGGGACCAAACCTGATAGGGAATCAAATTAATAATCCTTTGGTGCATGGAGCTAGTTATTTTTTATTGTGGTAAAAATATATATATAAAATTTATATTTTAACTGCACAATTTAGTGGCATTAAGTACATTCACTTTGTTGTGCAGCCATCCCAATTTATTTCCAAAATTTGTTCACCATCCCAAATCTATACTAATAAAAGGGTAATATGCTAATTAGACCAGACATCTTCCAGATGTCCTTCTGGACAAAGCCACAGTGGCAAGGGCTGAGGCAGAGGTGGTTAGGGGTGATCAGGCCATCAGTGGGGAGCAGTTAAGGGGCAATCAGACAGGCAAGAGGGAGCAGCTAGGGGGCAATCAGGCTGGAAGGGGGAGAAGTTAGGGGGCAATCAGGCCAGTAGGAGGGAGCAGTTAGGGGATGATCAGGCCAGCAGGGGAGGGCAGTTAGGAGCAATTGGACCAGCAGGAGGGGCAGTTAGGGGTGATCAGGCAGGCAGGGGAGGGCAGCTAGGGATGATTGAGCTGGCAGGGGAGGGCA
>PVJC01010348.1:0-16073 GCA_004026665.1 Murina feae
CTTTCCCACTTCCTGGTGCCCTGCAAGGGGCCTGGGAAGCCCACCAAGCAGGCCACTGACCTCCTGCTGCCTCTTTCCCACTCCCTGATGCCCCGCAAAGGGCCTGGACAGCTGCCAAGCAGGCCACCAACCCCCTGCCACCTCTTACCCGTGCCCTGATGCCACGCAAAGGGCCTGGGAAGCCCACCAAGCAGGCCGCCGACCCCCTGCCACCTCTTTCCCACTCCCCGATGCCCTGCAAAGAGCCTGGGAAGCCCACCAAGCAGGCCGCCAACCCTGCCGCCTCTTACCCGCTTCGCGGTGCCCTCCAACCCTGCCGCCTCTTTCCCTCTCATGGCTCCTGGGTCCTGCACTGTCCCGCCCTGCAGCCGCTCTGTGCACTCGGGAGGTCCCTCAGCCCAGCCTGTGCCCTCTTGCAGTCTGGGAGCCCTCGGGGGATGCCCACCTGCTGGCGTGCCTGACCAGCCTGGGTGAGGGGCTTTAAGGCTGCCCACAGCTCCCATTGACCCAAGGTCCCAGCAAGGCTGGCTGGACGCAGGTTTTTGTGATTTATCACCTATAATTGATGCTGTTCCTTGAAGGCCTGGGGTCATCTTCTATAATTGATACACTGTTCCTTTAAGGTGGCCTTCTAACTACTAATGAAGCCTCCTCTGCTTCACCTCGCAGCGTCTATAATGAAACAATTGTTACTTTTACTGGTTAGGCTGGAGCTGCTCTTTCCTTCAGCTCCAGAGGATTCTATGATTGTTACAATGTTTCAAAAAGCTGTGTTTCGCTAGAGGCAGTTTAATTGGAGCTGAGCTGAAGGGCTCAGCTTCACTTTCGCTCCTGCCGCAATGGAAAGGGCTGTTTACTCAGGTCCGTGAGTGGCGGCCGCCATGTTGGCTGGGCTAATTTGCATACAGCCACTCTGATTGGCTGGTGGGCGTGGCTTACCCTATCTCGGAGAAATGGTTAATTTTAATATTTCGCTTTTATTAGTTTAGATATGATGACTAGAGGCCTGTTGCAGGAAAATTCCTGCAAGAATAGGGCTTCCTGCAGCCAGACCGAAGCAAAGAAGGGAGCATCTCTGCTGCCCCACTTGCTTCCCTCCCATCTCCACCACCCTGCTTGCTTCCATCCCTTCTCCACTGCCCTGCTTGCTTTTCTGCAGCTTTGCTCCCTTCTGCAACACTTGGCTTCCTTCTACACTGTCTTCAGTCTTTGCTCCATGCCTGCATATGCAAACTGCCATCTTTCTTGGGTTAATTTGCATACTTGCTCTGATTGGTTGGTGGGCATAACAGAGGGGCGGTCAATTTGCATATTTCTCTTTTGTTAGTGTAGATGTGTGAGATATGGAATTAAGTGTTTTTCACTGCTTTTGTCATTTGATACTTAAAACAATCCAATGAAATATGTTTTATTGTTATATACCTTTTTATAAAGGAGAAAGTTTGATGGACCATGAGTATGTAACTTCCTCAAAGTCACAACCAAACATTATCTTTATATTTCATAGGGAGTGTTGGAGAAATGACAGGATATTATTTACATGTGTTGAAATTACTTTGTCTCAGCAAATCATTAGTGTCCCTAAAATTCTTCAATTTTGTTTTTGTTTAGACAAAATGATAGTAGCCACAGTTGGCCGTACTTTATGTAGTTAAGTCTATTCTCCAGTACCTGCCTACCTCACCCATCCACCAGATGTAGGAATAGAATTTAGTGATTAGTTTTAAAAATTGACCTATTTCCTTTTATCTGTCTGATTTATTTAATTTAGCATGATACCCTCTAGTTCCATCCATGTTGTTATAATACATTAGATTTCCTTTTTTGTTTTTGTTCAAGGACAAAGTTTCATTTCATTAGTAGCAAATTGTTAAATTTACTCTTCTACAAAATACAGTAATCTTTCCTTTTATGCAAAGAGAGACATCTATTAAATGCAATAATATTGCTTGACATCTAACAATCAAGTTGATAAATATTTCAGCTAAGGCAAGTTGTATGCTTGGTGTTGTTGCTGGATGGTGTCTGTATTTGAAAATCCCTGTCATGTTAATTCAGTATGTTATTAATGCTTCTTTTAGGCTTTCTATTTTATTGAATTTATTGGGGTAATATTGCTCATACAATTATATAGATTTCAGCCCGGCTGGTGTCGCTAAGTGGTTGAGTGTCAACCCATGAAACAAAAGGTTACTGGCATGAATCCCTGTCAGGGAACATGCCTGGATTGCAGGCTTGATCCTGAGTAGGGGACATGCAGGATGCAGCTAACCCATCTCTTATCAATGTGTTTTAGCTCTCTGTCGCTCTCCCTTTCTCTTTCTCTAAAAAATAAAAACATATTTTAAAAAATTATATAGGTTTTACAGTAAGTACATCATTTGTGTATTGTATTGTGTGTTCACCACACCAAGTCAATATTCCTTCTGTCACCATTAATTTCCCTTTTACTCTCTTCTACCTCCTTCCATGCCCCTTTCCCTCTGTAATCACCATACCATTGTCTCCCTATGAGGTGTTTTATTTTTTGATTATTCCCTTCAACTTTTTCAGCCAGCTCCCTAACCCCATCACATCTGAGAGCTATCAGTCTGTTCTTTGTATCTATAACTCTGTTTCTAGTTTGTTTGTTTACTTTGTTCATTAGATTCAACATAAAAGTGAAATCATATGGTATTTGTCTTTCTCGGACCAGCTTATTCACTTAGCATAATAATCTTCAGGTCCACCCATGCTGTCACAAAACATAAAATTTGCTTTCTTTTGTATGGCTGTGTAGCATTCCAGTGTGTAAATGTGCCACTGCTATTTTATCCACTCATCTATTGATGGGTACTTGGGATGCTTCCATATTTTGGCTATTTATTGTAAACTAGTGGCCTGGTGCACAAATTTGTGCACATTGAAAGGAAATTAATTAGAAGAAATATTTTAATATCACTATTCACCCTTTCTCTATGATAGAAGTGTAAAAATTTACTATCAACAATGACAGATAAAAACGTGCATATGATTGGCACCAGTGAGAGGTTCATATGTATCGTGCATGTGTGAGTCAATTTAACCTTTTATAGATATACTAGGGGCCTGGTGCACAAAAATTTGTGCACTCAGGGTGTCCCTCAGCCTGGCCTGTGCCCTTTAACAGTCTGGGACCCCTCGGGGGATGTCCACCTGCTGGCATGCCTGGCCAGCCTGGGTGAGGGGCTGAGGGGGGCCATTTTCAGGCTGCCCACAGCTCCCATTGACCCAACGTCCCAGCAAGGCTGGCTGGAATCAGGTTTCTGGGGTTTACTTATCTTCTATAATTGAAATTTTGTTGCCTTAAGCGGAGGCCTAATCAGGCAACAAAGCTTCCTATTTGCTTCAGCTCTGTGGCTTCTATAATTAAAACATTGTTGTCTTGAGCAGAGGCCCAGCCAGCCTAGGCAGGTAGTTGCAATAGAAGCCTTCTGTTTGCTCTATCTCCATGGCTGCCAGCCTCCATCTTGGCTGGGTTAATTTGCATACAGCTGCTCTGACTGGCTGTTGGGCGTGGCTTAGCTGGTGGGCATGGCTTAGGTGTCTCAGGGTGATGGTTAATTTGCATATTACTCTTTTATTAGATTAGATAATAAACTTGCTTAATTAGTCCTGCTTTCTGATTTAGCTAAACTTTTCCCAGGCCAGTGTACCACCCCAACTTCTCTTTCAGGTAATTGTCAGCAACATAGCAATAAACATAAACATGAAGGAGATTATTATTATAGATCACATGGGGAAAACCAAAGGATAAAATATTTAAGTGCAGCAGTGTTTGACTATATTTTGCACAGTGAGAAAACTTGAAGTCAATTTCAAGGTCCACCATTTCTTACTTCTTTTCAGTCAGGTCAAGTTTCTAAGCTTTCTAAATCTGTGTTTTCTAGCTAATGAAAAGAAAACAAGATTCAACCAAGTCTCCTATTTACCTACTCCAGGACTTCAGTGAGGATCAAATGAGATGAGGCATGGGATGCTTCACAGACACTTGGTTAAAGTGTAAAATGTTTGCACCTGGCTATCAAGCAAGTCATGCTCCTGGACTGAAGAAACTGCATGGAGGCTAGTTGCTAGAGAGGAAGTGGGTGTTGTTATGTGATGTCATTACCTGGTAAGCCACATTTTACACCATCTGGTCTTGCCAGTGTTGGTTGTGATTTGGAAGGGTGTTACTCTGTGGTGGTGGCAGGGTCTGTATCCCCACTTGGGGGAGGCCGAGTGTCACTTTGTAGGTGCCAGGTCCCTGGTGCCATTTCTCTGTAAATGGCCAGTGCACATCATGGTAGCTCCTGCATTGAGTATCTGCCACTTGGTGGTCAGTGTTTGTCATAGTAACCAGTCAGGAGGTTGGACATTTAGCATATTAGCTTTATATATAGACTTCAGGCCCAGTGCACAAAAATTTGTGCACTCGGGGGGGGGGGAACGGTCCCTCAGCCCAGCCTATGCCCTCTCACAGTCTGGACCCCTCAGGGGATTTCCACCTGCTGGCTTAGGCCCGCTCTCTAGAGGAATGGGCCTAAGCTGGCAGCCAGACATTCCTATGGCAACCCTGGAACCCTTGGGAGATCGCCACTTGCCAGCAGGAAGAAGGCCTAAGCTGCAGTCAGATAACCTTAGCGCTGTTGAGGAGGCAGGAGAGGCTCCCACCACCACTGCTGTACTGGCAGCCATCAGCCTGGCTTGTGGCTGAGAAGAGCTCCCCCTGTGGGAGCACACTGACTACCAGGGACAGCTCCTGCATTGAGTGCCTGCCCCTTGGTGGTCAGTGTGTGTCATAGTGACCAGTCATTCCCAGTGGTTCTTCTGTTAGGGCCAATTTGCAGAATTAACCTTTTATTATACAAGACAGAGGCCTGGTGCATGGGTGGGGGCCAGCTGGTTTGCCCTGAAGGATGTCCCGGATCAGGGTGGGGGTTCCGCTGGGGTTTCTGACCAGCCTGGGTGAGGGGGCTGATGGCTGTTTGCAGGCTGGCCACACCCCTTTCAGGGTGGGGGTCTATATTGGGGTGCCTGGCAAGCCAGGGTGAGGGGCTGAGGGCTATTATCAGGCTGGCCATGGCCGTGGGCTGAAAGCAGGTATCTGGGATTTATTTAACTTCTATAATTGAAACTTTGTTGCCTTGGTCTCGCTGAAAGCCTCCAGCTGGAAGCAGGTATCTTGGGTTTATTTACCTTCTGTAATTGAAACTTTGTTGCCTTGAGCAAAGTTCAGGGCCCGCAGGGCAGGTGGGAATCTTGGCTTCCTATATCACCAGGGCAACACAAGTTTCCTGCCTCCCTACAGCTCCCTGGATTCCACCATATTTGTGATGGAGTGAGGGTAAATTTGCATATTACTCTTTTGCCTGGGCAGAAGACCCTCAAGCCCCTCTGATCTCTGGCTTCACAGAGCCCAGACCTCTGTGATCACTGGCTGAGTTACTGGCCCTGCCATCGCCAGCTCTGCCCTTGCCCCACTGGCAACCTCTGGCCAAGGCTACAGGCCTGGGAAGAGGACCCTCCCAGACCCCTGTGATCCAGGTTCTGCCCCTGCCCCTCCAATTGCTGGCTCTGTGGAACCCAGGCCCCTGGGATCTCTGCCCTTGCTCCTGCCCAGGCCTGAGGCCTTTGGCCCAGGCCTTATGCCTAGGTAGGGCACCTTCATATCCTTATGATCACCGGCTCTATCCCTGCCCCCTCTGGTCACTGGCTCCACCCTTGCCCATGCCTGAGGTCTCTGGAGAAGACCTCTGGCCTGGGCAGGGGACCCCCAGACCCCTCTGATCCCCTGTTCTGCCTCTCGGGCCTCCCACCTCCCCTGTCACCTGCCTGGCTAACAGGCGTGACCACTTCAGTGGCAGGGCTGAGTCTGACTGGACACCGCCATCTTGTGGCTATGGCGCTGCCATCTTGTGGCCATGGGGACAGCCATCTTGTGGCCATGGGGGTGGCCATCTTGTGGCTATGAGGGAAGCCATCTTTGTGATGGAGTGATGCCTAATTTGTATATTACTCTTTTATTAGATAGGTTGTGGCTATGGGCACCACCATCTTGTGGCTATAGGGGTGGCCATATTTGTGACAGAGTGACACCTAATTTGCATATTACTCTTTTATTATATAGGATAGATAGATAATGCTGCAATGAACATAGAAATGCATATATTGTTTTAAGTTTCCATATGATTTCACTTACATGTAGAATCTAATGAACAAAGTAAACAAACAAAATAGATATAGACTCATAGTTACAGACAACAGATAAACAGCTATCAGAAGAGGGGGTTGGGTGTAAAGGTAAGGGATTAAACAGTACAAATTTGTAGTTACAGAATAGCTACAGAGATGTAGATTACAACATATGGAATAGTCAGTTCTATTGAAATAAATATGTATGATGACAGATGGGTACTTGAAGCAACAGGGGGGCCACTCTGTAAAATACATGATTTTCTAACCACTTTTCTGTACATCTGAGACTATTACAAAACAATATTGAATGTATACTGTTATTTAAACTTTTAAAATTAATTTTAAAAATCAAACAATTCACCTAGTCGCAGAGTTCTGGTTAAATTGTGTTCAGAACAGGTTCCAAAGGTTTGTAAGCAGGGAACCTATAGTAAGTTGTCATCTAGTTGAAACTCTTCTTTTTGTTTTTCCCTTTAAAATAAAAACATTCTCTTCACAAAAGAATATGGTTCAGCCTTGCTGGTGCAGCTCAGTGTTTGAGCATAAACCAATGAACCGGGAGATCATGGTTGGCTTCCCAATCAGGGCACATACCCAGTTGCTGGCTTGATCCCGAGTAGGGGTGTGTGCAGCTGATCAATGATTTTCTCACATTATTGATGTTTATATATCTCTCTCTCCCTTCTTCTCTGAAATTAATAAAAATATATTTTAAAAAAGGAATGGTTCCTTTCCCTATATATACAGTTTAAGATAAATAACTAATGATAGTATAGTTTCACTATCAATTAAAGCTTGAAGGTATAGTAAGGCTAAATCTCATCTGTATTTTTTCTTAATTAATGAAGACAGTAAATATAATAGAAATTTTAATTCTACATTTTTATGTGATCCAGCTACATACAACTTCTTTATATAAGTAATTTTAACATAAATGAGAGTAGATTGAAAATTCATTCATTCATTTATTTCAGAAGACAGTGTAATATGTATTTTACATGTTTTTATCATCTTTAATAACTTTGATTCCAGTAAAAATAGAAAATCTCTCCCTTCCTCTCTGTAAAAAATTCAATAATATATATATATATATATATATATATATATATATATATATATATATATATATTTTAAAAAGAAATGTGATAATGTGAGTCACTTAGTTTTTTTTGGTAAGATTTTATCTGGGAGACAAAGTTTTGCTTATTAGCTAGTTTTCTATTTTCCTGATTGCAATCTCATTTCACTTGCCCTTGATAAAACATGTTTGCAATGACCTCCAGCTTGTTAAATATTCAGCAGAAAATTTATGGACTTGCCCATAACCTTGATTAAAAGCCTTTTGGGAAACTAAATGCTGAAACAAGAACTTTATTTGAAAAGCAACTTGAGTGCCCCATGCTGATTTCTATTTCACTAATAGTACTTACAATCAGGAGTCAATAGCATAAGATGAGGCCAGAGGTAAAATATGGAAAAGCAACCTTTCTCCTCTTATGAGTTACTGTAGTAGCAGAATAAATGAGTTGCTTACAACTTAATTTACAAACTAAGACCGATTTATTTTTAAACTGATGGAGGAGTATATGAAATGACTTATAAATTTGCATTCTACAAAATGAATAGCAAGTATATATCTGACATAAATCTCTTTACACACATATAAACTTATACTGAGGTACTCAAATACACTCATGATGTTCTAACCAAGATAAATAGGATATTTGTAAAGTTGAAAGTTGAACATCTATGTGGAAATTAATAATTCACACTGGTTTGAGTTCAAATAAAACTCAGGAAGATTTCTAAGTTATGAAGAAGCTCCATGATCTCAGGATATATGGTAATCCTCTGCCAAAATGTCTGAGTAAGTCATCTTCATCTTAAAGTGGATAAAAAATGGGCTTATTATACTTTATTCATGACTTACAGTTTATCATTTCTTCAATGTACAATTTTGTTCTGGAAAGTCTCCATTATCAGTAATTCAAGAAGCATTGTGGTAAAAATTTCAGAATTTAAATACACTATTCACTTTTAATGAATAGTGTATGAAATTCTGATACATTTTGTTTTCAATCTGCTTTCCTTTGAATTTGTTTCATTTTATGTATATAATAAGTTATTAAAATTATTCAGCATAAATAGATCACTATTTTCAACAATCTGCTTAACTATACTTTCCTTTATTTATTCTTTCATTTAAAAATAAGGTTTTTATTTAAGGAATTTACGTATAAATCATTTATAAATGATTTCATCAGGTCAGGTTTTTAATGTAAAACCTGCCACTAGTTTTCAATTGAGTCACTAAATAAGCAGAATAATTTGCATATGATGGGATTTATGTAACTATTTGCATTTTTAAAAGTCTTATGAAATATTCACTTTGGAAAATTATATGTTTTTAAGAATTTTTCCATTTTTTCTAGAATGTCCAATTTGTCGGCATGTAGTTGTTTGTAAATTTTCATATAATCTTTTGTATTACTCTGGTGTCAGCTGAATCAAGAAAAATTCCAAAATCTGAAAAGACAGATTGCAACTAATGGAACCACGCAGTAAAAAAATCTCCCAGCTAACGGTCTTGAACCAGATGACTTCCCAGGTGAATTTTACCAAATATTTGAAAAACTAAAACCTATCCTTCTCAAAATATTCTAAAAAATTCAGGAGAAGAGAATACTGCCAAGCTCATTTTACCAGGCCAGGATTATCCTAATTCCAAAATCAGATAAATACATTACAAATAAATATAGGCCAATGTCTCTAATTGACATAGGTGTAAAAATTCTCAAAATAATCTTTAGTAACCCTCATCCAGTAATACATAAAATGATCATACAACATGATCAAGTGAAATTTATTTTGGGGATTTGAGGTTGGTATAATATTAAGAAATCAATAAATGTAATATACCACACAAATAAAATAAAAATTAAGAACCACATGATTATATCAATAGATGTAGAAAAAGCTTTTGATAAAATTCAGCACTCATTTATCATAAACACTCTCAGCAAAGTGGGAATAGAGGGATCATACCTCAACATAATAAAGGCTATATATGACAAACTGATAGCCAACATCAAAATCACAGGGAACAACTAAAAGCATTTCCCTTAAGATCAGGAACAAGACAGGGATGCCCACTTTCACCACTACTGTTTGACATAGTACTAGAAGTTCTAGCCACAGCAATCAGACAAGAAGAACTAAAAGGCATCCTAATTGTAAAAGAAAAAGTAAAACTATCATTATTTTCAGATGACATAATTCTATATACAGAGAGCCCTAAAAATACCATTAAAAAAAAAAACTACTAGAACTGTTAAATGACTGCAGGAAAGTAACATGATTCAAAAATTGTTTGCATTTTTATACAGCAATAATTAACTATTAAAAAGGGAAACTAAGAAAACAAACCTATTTACAATGGAATAAAAAAGAATAAAATACTTAGGAATAAATTTAACCAAGGAGATAAAAGACCTGTATTCAGAAAATTGTAAGATCCTGAAGAAATATATTGAAGAAGATACAAATAAATGAAAGCATATACCATGTTCATGGACAGGAAGAATTAACATAATTAAAATGTCCAAACTATCCAAAGTAATCTACAGATTCAACAAAATTTTTACCAAAATATCAATCAATGGCACTTTTGACATACCTAGAACAAACAAATGAAAAAGCTGTATGGAATCACACACACACACACACACACACACACACACACACACACACACAGCAAAAAACAAACACAAAAAGTCCTATGGTTTATCAGACAGTGTCATTCTTATAAGTAATATTGACATCAGAAGTATAACATGATATCAGAAAAAAGTGACTTTGTTGTTTAATACTGAGCCATTATGAAATGACAGTCTAGCTATCATCCTATAGTGCAAATTAAGAATACAAGACATTATATCTAGCTAATTTTTTTCACAATTAAAAAAAATGACTATCATATGAAGGTCACCATCACTTCCGTAGAAAAATTCAAATTGCCTTGGGCTTTCAACATGATAACTAGCCTAACTTAGGTTAAAGTTCATAAATTATAAATAATCCATTAAACCAATATGTTGACAATGGGAGTGCCCTCTGTGTTAGTCTTTTATGGTAGGTGTTAAGGGTAACAAAAATTGTGTTTGAAACTCTATCAAGACTTCATCAGATAATCATCATAATAATATCCTTAGAACAAAATTTGAGTTCTTGTATACTGTATGATATATATATATATTATTGATTTTTTTACAGAGAAGAAGGGAGAGGGATATAGAGTTAGAAACATCAATGAGAGAGAAACATCAATCAGCTGCCTCCTGTGCATCTCCTACCAGGGATGTGCCCGCAACCAAGGTACGTGCCCTTGACCAGAATTGAACCTGGGACCTTTCAGTCCGCAGGCCAAGGCTCTATCCACTGAGCCAAACCAGTTAGGGCTGTATGTTATATTTAATATAAACTTTATTTTAATGAGTTTAAGATATATTAAGTTGATTTTGCTTCAAGGATATGTCAAATATGCAACATGTCTTTAATACAGTATTTTCATAGGCTCTTAAGAACTTTATGGATCATTCCAGAAATAACACAAAATACACAATATGACTAAAAATATATATGGCCCTGACTGGTTTGGCTCAGTGGATAGAGTGTCAGCCTGCGGAGTGAAGGGTCCCGGGTTCGATTCCAGTCAAGGACATGTACCTTGGTTGCAGGCACATCCCCAGTGGGAGGTGTGCAGGAAGCAGCTGATCGATGTTTACTTCTCATTGATGTTTCTAACTCTCCCTCTTCCTCTCCCTTCCTCTGTGTAAAAAAAATCAATAAAATATATTTTAAAAATAAAAATAAAAATATATGTGTGTATTTGTATTGTATAAATAGATTACCTAATTGTTCCCAAAGAGAGACAATGTTTACATAAGGATACTCATTACCGTCTCTTACCTGTACTGTATCCTCTAACAAAAATACTATCATTAAACATTATCACTAGACCTGTGCTGAATGAACTAAGTATTTTAATGCTACTGTGTATTAAAATAAGAAAGATGTAATTAACTTTGTCTTTACCTACATATATCCTCACTTCCCACCACTAATGAAATCTAATGAAATAATCATCTCTATGTCCATGCTTTCCTTTAAGTTCATCAACATATTTATAATAGCTCTCTAAAATTATTGTTTGCTTTCAATCATTATTGTTTTTTTATATTTATATTTCTTGATTTTGATTCCCACTTTGCTGCTTCTTCCCAGTAATTGATAAGTGTCTAAATTTTTTGTTCTTCTTTTAAAGAGCAGCTTTACTTGGAAGACAGTTAAATTGCCTGCAGATCAGCTTTCAAGATTTGAATTTAAGCTCTGTTGGTATGGACTTATGGTGTCCTTTAATCTAGGGCTATTTAGCCTTAATATCAAGGCGTGGTCCTTCTAGGGTCTCTATTAAATCTACCAGATGTTCAGAAAAGTCTCATTACTGTGTAGGATCAAAACTCTACCATCTCTCAATTCTTTGTTAATGCTGGGACTTATTTAGCTTATAGTTTCCTGGTAGTTTGTTTTGATCTCAGTAATTGTTCTTTGATCAACCACTTGAAGTATACAGGGCACATATGCAGCTAGAGACTCAATGAGACACCATGCAGATGTTTGGGGCTCTTTATCTGAGCAATGCTCTTCTCTCTAACATACTGGCCCACAAAGTCCAGACATTGCAAGCCTCCCTGATCCCTGATCTGTTTCCCTAACTCACTGAGACCACCATGCTCTGTTTAGAATCCCCTTACAATGTATGATCCAGAAACTTTCTCCAGGCAGAAAATCAGGGACGTAAATATTAGGGCTCTCTCCCTTTGTTTTCCTTCTCTTAGTGACCAAAATTCTGCATTGCCAGTTGTCCAATATTTGCAAACAGATGTTTCATAGACTGTCCAGTTCTTTATTTACAATGAAGAAAGTCACCCAGGAACCTGGCTTTGCTCCTGCCGCTGGCAGGCACCTAGGACCCCAGCTTCCCTTGCAACCCTGCTTCTTCTGGAAGGATGTCCAGAAGGATGTCTGGAAGGGTGTCTGGTTTAATTAGTATATTGTGCTAATTAATAAAATGAGGTAATGTAACAGAAACAAAAAGAATTTTTAAATTGTCATTTAGATGGAGTATAACGTTATGTATAGGAAAACTGAACTACAAATTACAGAACTATACCAAGCCTATTATTTTATAAACATATTGTAAGGGCAGAAGGGCGGTGCGAGAGTGAAGATCTGCCAATAGGGATGCAGAGGAAATGTCCGGCCAAGGACCTTCCCTTGACCAATCAACAGGGGCCACACGCATTACCCCACCCACTACTTCCGGCCCTATAAATCCTTTGGTTTGCCTGAAACCCTCACTTCCTGCCCCATCGCGCCATTGTGCGGCAGGCAAGCAGGGAGTCCAAGTTAACTTGTATAATAAAGCTCTCATGTTCTTGCAACAGTTTTGGGGCTCACTCATAGTCTTTGGGGACCACAACATTTGGGTACAACAATATGACATAGGCCCAAAAAGAATAACTGACCTCTTCAAGGTGAAAACAGATTTATCACAAAATCTAGACTACATCTCAGTTCCCTTTATCCTTAACAATGTTCTTTCTACTGAATACCAGTATGTCATGCCAAGTAGATATGTATCTATTAATATGATAAGAAACTTACTAGTTTCTTCAAAAACATGAATAAGTAATTTAAGGAGGGCACTAAGGAGTAATTCATGTATCTCCATAAGGGCCATTTACTTTCCCATACGAATGAGCATTTTTTTTAAAAGCCATTTCTATATTTGCTTAAAGATGTAGATTCAAGAACAATAAGAAAGAATACAAATGAGGCATTAGTATTTGATCTACAATAATTTGTCAAACTGCAAATCATTACTTCAAGAACTCTCAGGCATTCCTAACACTAACTTCATTAGATAATTACTTGTTGTAAGTCAGCATAGGCTGAAGTCTAAAAGGGAATTCAGCATTCCAGATGTATAGCAGTTTCTTTACCAATCTCAGTATAAAATACTTTAAAATAAATTTTATCAATTAAAACATTTTTTGTGTTCACCTATAATTTTTTTTAGTAAAAAATGGTATTTTCTCATGGATTTCCTTGCAATAAATCACGTTAAAATATTCCAAAAATGCTTGATCTCATATAATTCAGTCATTTACAGGTTATTAAAAATATACTCTTATTTTATAATGAAACACTCTTGTGTTGGAGTAAAAAAATGGAGCTGCCATGTTTATAAAATAAAAATATAATATTAGATTTGGTTTATGTCTCTGAAAATTGTGAGAAATTATAAAAATGGTAATTATTATTTTTATTACTTCTTGTTGAGAGTAAGTTAGTTTGGTTTACCCTTAGTATGTTCAATCTTTATTTAGGAGAGGGATATTTATTTGCATGTATGCCCAGGGAGTATGAATGTAAGCTTGATTTACAAATTAGCAATAACATATTCTCAATATACCCTTTCTAACAAATCAATCCACCTACTTACAATGAAATGTATATCTTCTGAAAATTTAAACATGAATATTTTACTTTTGACTATATGATCACTGCTATTGCTGCTGTTGCTGCTGTTGTTAATATTATAAATAATTCATTCTAAAAAAGTTCTGATTATTAATTTGAAAATTTTAAAACACTTTGAAATAAAAAGGTAATATTTTCTAAACTTTGTGAAGCTTTAATTTGAAGAAGCCATAGTGTTGATTAGAATTTGACTACCTTTAATTCTTACTATAGAATAGAAAAAGGCATATACTATGAGAAATGAAAACATATCTGCTCACAATTTACCTAAATATCTATATTCAGAAAGCATCAAGGATACTAAAAACAAAGACCACCCTTCATTTTAAAATGGCATAGAGCTTTCTAAAACATACTGGGAGTGGGATTAAGGGGAAAGATTGCAAAAAAAGTGATGATAATAAAACAAGATGCAAGAACAAATAATCAGTCAATAATTCTTCACTCTTTCAAACTAAACTAAGATATATTAGTAAGCAATGAGATAAAAAAGAAATAAAATTCACACACAATCAGCAGTTATCCAATTAAAGTTTCTATGATAAAACATCTACACTGAATTGCTAAGCAAATATGCTTTCTCAAAACTATTAGGACTTTAACAACAGGACATTTCTTTTTATGACTCTGTAGGCACACACAAAAACCAGATCCTTCTGTATACATGCAAAAGTAGTCAAATAAAACAACCCAGCACTCCACATTCAGTAGGAAACATCTTTCTCTTTGCATTTATTTTCTGTGACTTTCTCAGCTTCTTTTATTCACCTTTCTTTATTCTACATTCTGATAACAGTTCACAGATATATAAAAAATAAACACTAGAAATGCTCTGGAAGGATTCTTAATCAGTTGTGTATAATTGTAGAGAGCATAATTACTTCATGTGCATATAAGATGTTTGCTGATTCAATTACTTGATTCCGCAGTTAGTACTCCATTTTGCTAATGCCCTATCTGTCCTGTTGTTTTGATTCATCTTCTAGAAACAAAGAGCCATATATACTTTGTGTCTAGAATAAAGATAGCATTTATGCTCACCTAGATGACATGGTGGCATATAAGTGGAATGCATTGCTTTTCAAATAATAATTGTGAAAAATAAGATGTGTACACTTGTGTGCGCACACATATGCATCTATCAAGTGACAGTAAGGAAAAAATCTCTTTTTTGTCGAAGAATTAAATGAGTACACACAAACACTTCAGATCTATTTGGAATGCTTCCCAAAGTGTTTACAATATAAACTCTAAGACAGTAAATTATGATATATCTTAAACTATAGCATACTATCCTTTGAGGCTTTATCACAGCTCATAATGAGTTATTCTAGAGCCTTAATTCATATGGTCAATCTTTGCACTACTCTCCCTTGTCAGTATTTTGGTCAGCTACTCAATGCATTTGTCAGGACTTTGCTATGTACAGTGTGGTCCCAGACTAGCAGCATTGATATCACCTGGGCGTTCGTTAGAAATGCAGAATCTCAGGTGCCCACATTAGATTACTGGGTTTGCATTTTTAACAAGATCTTCAGATTGTGTGTGGGCACATGAAACTTTCAAAAATACTGAGTGAGACTATGTATTATCTCAAGAAAAATTAGTATAGCTGTTATAAGTACATGTATATGTTCAGACACATGTGCACACACTCCTCTAATAGAACAATGTTATAAGGCAGCTGTGATCATTGCTTTTTTAAGAATAGGAAAACTGAGTCACAGGGAACTTAAATAGCTTGTCAAATGTCCTATCATCAATAAGTGGTAGAACTGAGAGTCTAATAAGGCAGTCTGGCCTAATCTCATTAGAATACTTCTCTTCATAACTAATTATTTAACCACACATATGGCAACAGCAACCAGACTCACCTGTGTAGATGTGAAACTAGAAACATAAATGAAAGAGGACAAAACATATCTGTACCCCCTACATCGTAATGCATTTTTTAAATCTTATAAGGGTGAAAATTTTTCAGTTTCAGGAAAAAAATGTCTATCAGAGTGTGGAAGAACAAAGAAAATGAATGTGTTTTAAAATCAAGGTCTCTTAAGGTTTTAGCTTGAATTTGCTATAATTATTTTTTATTTTATTTTACAAAGCTAGTATTATTGAAACAACTCAGAAAACATGGTTTAAATATGTGATTAATTTTACCTATCAAGTAGTTGTCACTATCAACTCTAAAAGCAGTGTGATTTTATGCTTTATCAAGTGATAATGTATAGACAGATTCACTTCAGATTTTTGGGCATTATGGGAACATTCTA